>JANSTU010025083.1:0-12868 GCA_027564075.1 Bolitophila hybrida
AAAAGAAGTCATATCATGCCATATTTATATTATTTATTTATTATTATTTTATATTATTAATAAAAGAACAAATGTAGTTTTATTAAAGCTAAGTTCGAAATATATATCCTCTATCTTAAGGTTTGTACAATCCCGGCAAAAGCAAAAAGCGATTATCCGATAAAAATGCCCAAATTATGAAACGAAAATTGCCCGAAAGTCAATAGCAAGAATAACAATTTCCAAAAATTCAATTGCACAAAAATTGTATATAAAAAAGAATACAAACAATACAAAACCAACGATGGTTGTATGCCACATAAAATAGACGCTTAGAATGCTTACTAATAAATTCAAATATGCTCACCGCATAATTTTATTTTTTATTCCAAAATAATCAAAATCGACCTATAAAAAACTTACAAAATTGAATTCCTAACTCGTTGAAAATAGTACCCTATGGCCAAAACCTCTTGAATCACGCTAAGAAAAAACAACCCTTGGGAGTGGCTGATATAGTATTTTCATATCGAGCTTGGTCTGCGTTTTTATAATATTTACTGTGTATTTTTGAATTATGCTCTATGCATTTTTACATTTTCTGTCATATTTTTTTGCTTTTTTGGTGATTAGTAAAAAAAAACGGTGTGATTTAATTTAAATTTTTGATGTGCATTTTTTTTGGTGACCGTAAAATGTTTTCCCTTGAACATAATTGCCATCAATTAACATATACAGTGGCGGACAACTAATTGGAAACCACTTATTTTTTAAATTCTTTTTATATATTTATAGTACTAACATAGAAACTATTTCAAAATAACTCTTATCGTTTAATTTTTTTAAGATATTGTCTCCTATGAGTATCCTTATAGCTTATTACTTAAATTGTCAAATGAAAAGCACATTATTAATCATAACAACTAATTGGAAACGTATGATTTTTGTGCGGTTATTTACTTAGATGTGATTTTAGGTTTATTTTTTTTAATTTTGTTTTTAAATTATACAGAAATATTGGATTGCAGCACATAATTCCGTTGTATTATTGAAGGTTATTATTTTTTGGAGAACAATTCGATGGCAGCAACTTTAAAGTAACCTGGAGTTTTACAAATAATGGTATTTGAAGCTATAAAGGTTAATAATACAATTAGGATCTATTAAAATCCCACGCCTATCAAATCTGGGATCCTGCCCAAAAGTATGTTTAGAAAATTTCCAAACGGACTCTCCAGAGTAGGCTCTATAAGTTTGGTAAGAGTGACTGAATTGTCTGATTTTTTTCGTACGATTCCAAAAAAAACTTTTAAAAAAGATTGCCATATAAAATCTCTTTAAATTTTAACTTTAAGGCTGGCTCCTAGAGCTCAATAATAAAATGACTCGATTTTCATTTTCGGTAGTTTTGATAGGTCGTTTCGATCAAAGTTGGGTTTAAATAGATCCAAATCGTATTATTAACCATTATAACATCAAATACCATATTTTTTAAAACTCCAGGGTCCCTTGAAATTGCTGTCATCGACTTCTTTTCCAAAAAATATACAAATTATGGGATGCAGACCTTTTTTATCCAATTTTTCTGTAAATTTTAATCATAAAATTAAAAAAAGTAAACCTACAAACATTTTTTTAAATAATATATTTATCAAAAATCTCATCAAAGAAACTAAAACAGCACACAAATATTACGTTTCCAATTAGTTGTCCTGATTAAGTGTGTGTTCTTTCAATTGTCTTTTTAAATAAACAGTATTTAGAGTAAACTTTGAATTTTTGTTTGATCCTTCCTTCCCTATTCGGGACATAGGGCATCTATGTATACATACATTATAAAGATACTCATGGCAAGCAATAATTCAACGATTTGATCAATTTTAAAATAGTTTCTGATAAAATAAATATATAAAAAGAATTAAAAAATATGTATTTATTTAATTTTAATTTTAATTTTATTAAGCGGCGTGTTGGCATAAAGCTAATCCCCCCAACAGTCCCAACCCAAAAATCAGTTTCAATTAAAAAAGCAACATTTTTACTAATTTTTATCTATATATTTACACATATTTAACAAGTACTTTGTGAAATTTTTATATAATTTTTTTGAAAATTCATCCGTTTGGACACCATTTCCTGTTTTCTCTTAGAAACAAGTTATCTCGGCGTTGTCACGTTAACTCATGACAAATTCATCTGAAATTAAAACAAAAACAAAGATTTTCTGTTAGTGCTTGAACGATGGAAAAAATTAAAATAAATCAAAATTTTAATTTTTGGCGGAGTTGAACAAAGAAAATTGAACCACATATTGTCTTGTAATATTAGTTGTGATAAGAAAAATCTTTGTTCCAGCACTAGATAATGTTATTTATAAGAAGTGTGCGAAATTTAAAAATGATAGGTTCATAACTTTTTTAGAAATTTTGACAACCGATTTCAAAAATGTAATTTCGAGAAAAAAGAGATTTAAGTTATAAATTGAAATAACACAAAAAAAATATCAACTTTCATATAATCGTCGATTCCGGTACCATACAGTAAAGAACCTGCTCCAGGGCATCTTCTTGCCTATGGCAAATTCTTGCTTCTCCCAGCGTCAGCTTTCTCTTCAGCGCTGAGTATGCGATTCTCATCTGATTAGTGGATCTTCTGAAGACTCTTATAATTTTAATCCGATCAATTTCAATAATTTGGAGAATATTCTAGACATGTTGTACTAGTTAATAAAATAAATAAGATACAAATCTTAAGACTGCTTTATTTTTTTATGTTGTAATATGTGCGATAAAACTTATTTTCTAGACATGTGTTTATAAAATATTTATACCGTATGCTTCTCTATTGCCTTCGTCGGGTCACCCTGGTCTACGTTGATGTTGTTGCCGCTTGTCGCCTTTTTGTAACATGTGCACTTGTATACTTCACTTCCTGTTATAAGTCCGAGTTGTTGTTGCTACCACCTGTCCACCTTACCACCTTAAGATAACATATGGCCTCCCCCACGTGTCGGTTTCGTATACCAACAATTTAAGGTGGAGAATTTAAGGCGGACAGATAAAAGTGGTTAATCCACGGTGGCGACAGTTTAAGGTGTGACAATTAAAGGTGGACAATTTAGGGTGAGACAATTTAAAGTGGCGACAGTTTAAGATGATTCAAAAGGTGTTAGAAATAGGGTACCCGTTATTCCCAAGGGTTGTTTTCCCTAAGCGGGATTCAAAAAGCCATAGGGTACTATTCATTGCCATAGCCGAGTGGGTTAAGGCGTTTGTCTGGCTTATGGGAGGTCGCCGGTTCAATCCCGGCCGGCAGACGGAACATTAATGCCATCAATTAACATTCATTGACCATTACGGGTTCACACGAGTGGTCAGGTCATGCGAATGTGTTGTTTGTGCTATGCTACTCCTATTGGAGCTACTGAGGTCTATCACTCACAAAACAGCCCCGAAGTTTAGGAGTCTTAATTTGCCCAGACGCGACTATATAAAATAATGAATATGCATATTTATAAGTAAATAGTTAAATGGTAAACAACTCATTGTATGGTTTAGTTTTTAGGATTTATTTATGCTCAATAAATAAGCCCTTCAGAAGGTTTTAGATGTATCTGAGTTCCTTATTCCGAATAGATCAACAAAAATAGTTCCGAGCTGGTTCCATAAGTTTGATCATCGTGTGGCTGCATTGTTTCGTTTTCATACGATTCCAAAAAAAAATAAAAAACCATAGCCATACCGATATAATTTGGAAGGTATTTCTTTGGAGCGATGAATCCAATATTGGGTCGGAAGTTCCACTGGACTAGGGCTTTGGAATTGTCAGAACATACTTAAAGGTTGGGTCCCTCCAAGAGATCCACTGATTCCTGTAAAGTATTTCAATTGACTGTTTAAATAAATAACTGATAGAGTAAACCTTTGCCTTTTTGGACAAACAAAATGCATACTTGCTTTAAGGATACTCATAGCAAGTATTTGATCTATCTTAAAAAGTTGGTACAATAAATATATCATAGAATAAAAAAAAACGTTTCCAACTAGTATAAAAAAACATATTTGTCGTTTAAATTGCAAAATTATAATAGGAGTAGCTCAGCGGCCAGTGTGTGGCCCTATGTTCCGAAAGAGATTAAAGGATTCCATGAGATGCCTATTGTACATCCAACTTCGACACAGTTTAATGTTGGTTAAAACAAAGCAATAATTATGATAGAAATTAAATGTGAGGATTTTGAAGTCAATCTTTGAATTGAAACTAAAATAGTTGAATTAGTTCAATTTGTGGCTTCATTGACTAAGCTTTTCTTCATGTTCTTCATAAATTCAATAACTGTCGCAACCAAACAAATATAGATTCTGTATCAATAAATCTCATTGCTTTCACTATATATGCCATAATTGCAATCTCTGCGGCAAAACCACATAAATACGAAATGTGTGATATTTATAAAAATGCTTCTATGCATATATAGTATGACACGTGAGTCCTTTGTGTATCACGCGAGCTCTTTCACCCTTGCATGCCAGTAGTGATTCGACAATAGTGAGCTGCTCCGGCTGCCAACGCTGTTCAACTGGATGCGCGCGGTCACATATTCAACTGCTGCTGCAAACACATTTCTGCTCCGGATTGATTTTTATTTATTTAAAAAATATTCATATCTCGACAACACATGCACATTGCACACACACACACACACACACGGGACAATCAAACACATACAGAAACTCTTCTATACATGCATAACGCGACATGCTATGCGGTACAATATAAATATTTTCACATTCGTAAAATGCAATTTCATTCAGCAAAGGATAATAGGTTTTTCCTCATAAACATATACTCATGTACACGACTCAGATTATGTGGGAGTGTGTGTAAGCTTTCTCTATGAGCTTATATAGAATTGTAGATATTATATACTATATAATATATGATGTTCTCTGGATGTGTGTACAACGGTGCAGCAGAAGCTTAAAGCGAACTCGGAACACATTTGTATGCGTGCGAGCGAGCTTAATGTAATGTGTGTATATATGTATGAACTCGTTTCGATTGTACGTCTAACATAAAAAAAAACATAATGTGGATATGTATTATATATGCCTGTATACGTATTTATGTAGCATACAAAAGCTGAATATAAACAGCACGGCGGATGTGTGCTCAAAAAATTGAAGTGGTTTGCCAATCCCAATGCATCGCGCATTTTGTATTTAATGTTAATATTGACACATTTGCATTAAGCCGTTTAATATGCTCTAGTTTTATACATAGGTACGTACAAAGAAATAAAAATAAAACTATAGACAATTATGGCATTTAATTAAAATCTGCTTTGAAATACAATTGGAAAAACACAATCACTTTTATATAGTTATTCTTTATTCGAAGCTTCATTACTGATCCGGTATGCGTTAATCAGATAAATGCATACATAGTTAGTCACAAAAACAGAACTAATTAGAAAGGCTCCAAATCCATATTTATACTGCAAAATCAAGTAAGTATTTAAGTCATTATTTAATTTAGTTTGAGGTTTATTTACCATTTTTGGTATTTTGTTCTTGGGCGGTCCGGAAACGACCGATTGTTTTGTCTCATGCTGGAAGCGTTTTGAGAGGATATCCATTCGATGAGCGGATGTCAATTTAGTTTGTAGCGATCGGGTTAAAAATTGGCGATACATTCTTGTGTTGTATAACAAAATCTTGATAATGAAAATAATTGTTGTCAAAATTGTCAGCAAAATTTTCTAAGATTGCTGTGGTATATTTATTAAAAAGTTTAAGAGCTAGTATGTAGGTTTTTGTATTAAAAATAAATGATTACAGTGATTTAGATTTGGTTACATATTTGATTTTTAAATTGACAATTGCGGGTTGCGATAGCATTTGAAACTTGAATAATTCCGCCATTTTTTTTACGTATTTCATATAGGTATAGTGGCTTGTTCGACTCGTCAATTCAGTCTATTTTGTGCCATGAATCGGCTGAGCGATGAAGCACATTGAATGGCGTGGTTAATAAGAAAAACTGCCGCTTATGGGCTGACTAAAATCCTTGTGAGATATTCGAGGAGCCTCTCCATGATCAAAAAGTGACCGGCGTGCGGCGTGTCGGCCAAAAAGATTAGACCATACCTCAGCTCAAAGCCAATATTCACCGGGAAATATCGATTATTACCAACGAGACGCTGGAAAATGTGATGCAAAATGCACGAAAAAGGGCATCTTTTTGCATTAAAAAAGGCGGTCATTTATTGGATATTGTATTCAAAAAATGATGGAAAAAATAGAAAGCAACAAATAAAGATTGTGTAAAAAAAAAAAAAAAAGTTGTCCACATGATAAGTTGTTCAAGTTTCAAATGCTATCGCAACATATGACGCACAATGTAGTATTAAGTTTTTGGGGCTAAAACTCATACTCATCCAACAAATCGTTCTTGCTAGATATTTTTTTTCAGACGAAATTCTGACTTTATAAATCGAAAAATGATGCAGCAACAAGGCTGGACGATATGGGGAGCTCTACCGGATAACTAAAGTGTTCACAAACCGCACATCAAACACGAGGCATCCTGTTAAGGATGCCTGCTGTAACACATTGTACATTGTAACCCACGCACCATCACCTCTACTCAGCTTTTCATTATTACCTATATCCACAAGGCCTCCCAGTCGAACTAAAATATCTAATACTGTAGCCAGCGAAGCCTCCAGTAATGCAGCCCGACAAGAAAATATACCAATAGAAAGCGGACCCATCACTTTCAACGAAGATCGCTTGGAAGTCAGGAATAATCGTTAAGCTGCCCAAGTTTTAGAAACCACCTCCACAAAATCCGAGCTATAGAGTCGCCATTATGCAGAGGTTGTAACATGGAAGACGAAACACTGGAACACTTTCTCTGTCACTGCCCAATGCTCCAGAGGAACAGAACTGTCCATCTAGGCACACAAGTAACTACAATCGATGTCATCAAGGAATCAAGTCTCAAGAGCATCTCAGCTTCTAGTCTATCAAATAGTCTTCCATCCAGTCGAAAAAGTCTTCGACGAATCCGCTCGTGCAGTCCTGACTTGATCGAATACCAGAGTCGAGCCGGGGTAACTTGAAAGTCTAAACCATCTTACATTTCGCGGACTGGAAGTGAGAATATATTTAAAAATGCAAGGGTTGTTTAATAGGTATCTGGATTAGAAGCTAGATGACGTTTCTGATCAAAAATCTGTATACCATTTTGTTGTAAAATCATTTTTAGGACATCTGTCAAAAATTGGTGGAAATCCTAAGCTTAGTTTGATTTTGACAGTCATTTGAGTACGTCGTGTTTGGATAGGCGTTTGTTTCGGCAATTACTTCTTCATTTGATGTGAATCTCCTTCCTCAGAGCCATTTCTTCAAATTTGGGAACAAAAAGAAGTCGCAGGGAACCAGATCTGGAGAATACGGTGGGTGAGGCAGCAATTCGTAACGCTCCCATCTTGCCGATAGCTTCCTCATGCCTAATTTATCGTGCAGGATATTGTGTATACGGTCCACTGACAAGCCTGACAAGCACCTTCAATTGACGATCAGCCAATACGATATCATGGATATTATTCACGTTTTCTTCAGTGGTGACTGTTTTTGGGGCACCCGGGCGTTCCTCGTCAAAAACAGATGATCGGTCACGACGAAACTCTGCGAACCAATGATAAACGGTTTTACGAAATGGAGAAATGTCCTCATAGACAGAATCGAGTATTGGTTTAATATCCTGACACGTTTTTTTGCTCAAAAAAAGAATAGGATAAGCAAAAAACTCCAACCTTGTCGTACTCAAATTACTTTCATCAAATTTTGGCAGGTGTCCTAAAAATGATTTTACTAAAATATAATATACAGATTTCTGCTCGGAAAAGCTATCTACTCGTAGCTTCTGATCCGGATACTTATGACAACCCTTGTACATCTGCTATCACATCCCAAAGTAAGTCCGTTACATCGATTGCACAAATACTACAACGAACGAAAGATATAGATAATATTGAAAATTATGACGATTTATTATGGCTTGATATTATAGCATGTTTAGGAATCAATTTATGCACAAAAAAATCGATTTTTCCGACACATTACATTTTTTTTTGCAATGGGATAAATTGTCATAATCCATTTTTTTTTTGGATTTATTACATGCCGACGCTTAAACCAAAACATTATTAAAACATACTTGTTTAAACGAAAATCGGGTAGGATATATAAATTTAAATTTACTTAAAAAAAGGTTGTATCAGACATCACACACGAAATAAATCCTCAAGGTAAAATAGTATGCGCTAAATTGCACGAAATGTGAAGCAAGATTTTTTAAATTAGTAATGGAGATGGTTGTTTTAATATCGAAGAGCAAAGAGTTCCTGTATTTAGGTTCATAAACAATGATTGAAGAGTGAAATTTAGGACTCGATTGAAGAGGAATGGTTATATTATGATTTCTAGGCGCGAATTAAATCGGAAATTTATTGTAAATGTAACCGGGCGTTTTCAAGTCGAGTAATTTCTTCACCAAGGTTATCATATTTTTTTATACGGATAGATAGCTTTTTCAAACATACTGTAAGTGACTTCACACATATCTGCAAACAACGTCACAATATGAAAAGTGAGGCAACAAAAACAAGTTTAACAAGTTTAAGTCTAGTCTGAACAGACATGAGATTTGCGTGTATCTACAGAAGAAAATAAAAATGGTAAAGTAGGAATGGTGCAACTATAGGAAATAACATTTTAATATATAGTATAGGTAGATGGTCAAGACCGACAGAAAGGAATTTGATCGATGAAATATCCATGAATATGATATGAATGAAATTATTTATTAATATTATTATTATTATTATTGAATGAAAAGTTGTCGTCGTCAATACTTGAGTTGGTGATATTTGAAATGCGGTTTAGTGAATTAATAGTGGAGGAAAACGAAGGAACAGAGGAAACAAGAAAATTGTTAAACTGCTCGTTTGTAAATGGGGGCGATTGATTATTATTGGAATTAATTCCAATAGAATTAAGGTTTTGCCAAAGTAACCGATTTGGAAGCTTATCGCTATGTCGAGATTTCAAAATAAATAATTTGACAAAACACACATTATAAACAAATTAATTTTGAAACATTTCGTTTGAACAAATAAATATACACTGATATTTTCAAAAATGAAACGCAATAATTTTTTGTTTATTTATTTATTTTAAAATTACATCTATACAAGCGAGCTTTTTTCAATAACTTTAAAACAGATTTTATTAATACCAATATGTCACTTTTTGGCCTGGTTGAATGATGATTGGTTATATGAGGATGAAATATAATGAGATGGTTTTAAATAAAGCAAATTGGCTGGGTATATATTTGAAAGACACGTTTTATTCAACAAAATGGAAAAAGCGAGGTCAATTGGCCTTTGAGATCGAGGGATATGACACCGTGAAATAATCTACGTAATTTTTCGTCATCTGCTTTTTTTAACTCTATAGTACACTGGTACACATTTGAATTCACTGACCATGGCTTTCAAACGTATTGTATAATATCATAAAAAAATAATAAAAATATATATATAGTTAATTAATATAATCAAAATTCTATATTCTCAATTTAATCCAAATATATAAACTATATGCACAAAACCGGACAAAAACAAATACACATTCATATACTCCTTTCCACTTTCAACTCATCATATATAGCTGCTGGATGCACTATACAGATAGCACTTGCATATTTAAATGTAAAATGCATATGTAGTCGCGATAAAATTCGCGAAATGAATAATATATACGAATCATTAGGTCAATTTCGAATTATTTGTATATAGAACTTCCAAAAAAATATTTACTCTTTTATCTGGAATTAAATGTTCAACATAAACATTGTGCATGAAATAAATAAAAATCAATACATTATATTTCGATTAATCAAAGGGTCGGCAGATAGAATTGATTTTTTTTATATTTGATATGTTCACAAAAATAATTCCACCAATTTTATTCAATTCAAAGAGACTAATCTCTTTTTTTTAATCACTATATATAATACGGATTTGTTTATTAAATTAGAACGACTCTAGGTCGATCATAATAATTATCAGCATATTACAAAATATTATTAGCTGTTACATCTTTTTAACATTACATTATCCGATTACCCGAAGCAAAAAAATGTTTTTGAGAAATTCAAAAAAAAAACTTTCAGATTTTTCAAGTTTTTTTTTATATATTCTATTTAAGAATTTCATTGAGTAAGTAAGGAATCAGAACCTGGTGATTTATATATTCTTGAACAATATAAGATCCTTAACTTTTTGTACATAGTATGATTGTGCTATTTGGTAATAAGGAGATCTAATGTTATCATCAAACTCTGCGACTGCACTTTTGTTTAGAATATTCCTACAGCACTCTCCTACACCCCCCCCACCTGTATGCCCATGTATCTTTCTTAAGGATTGATTCCATTTTTATTTGAAATATAATTATTCCACCTTTCGTTTGATACCGTACAATTCCACTCTCTTCACCTACTTAAATTGTCATTTTCTAAAATTTGCCAAATTGACTCCACATTGCTGTTGCCCCTATCTTCCTATAACGTAAAATTTATATATGAAGGTTATTTATAGTATTGTATAAATACCCTACAGCCTAAACCCTATATCTATTTTTACCCACATTAAATATAAACATTTTTTTATAATCATAAAAAAATCGGATACTCCAGTATTTTTATTCTACCTGTTTGGAAAATATTCTATCTCGTATTTATTATTATGATGGAACTATTTTACATTCAAATGAAAAATATTATACGGGCATCACGCAGTATTAGCTCGGATTGCGTAATCTATATATTTATCAAACAGTAATTTTGAGTACATATTGTCGATTACCATGCCAAATAGAAAGGTTTTATATTTGTTATCTACCCCCTTTGTAAGCTTTGAAGATCACAAAATAGATACCATAGAGTTGTTGACATTTCCGTCGAAATGAATGATAAGGATAAAGTTAGGCTTGTTTTTTCATGTATTATAAATAATTTCAATTGCCAATACTCACGATAATCTTTGGTAACATCAAGTTTGAAGTACGCAAAAATTGCCTGAATGGATTCGTAATTTGATACAAAAAAAATCAGTGATAATTCGTATATATAAAATAAATTATAAATGAATATGACTCCAGACAGTAAAAACATAGATTATGACTTATGTCAAAAAGTTATGATTAATACTTTCGCTACTCGACTCAAGATAAAATCACAAGAAATTGTCTGGAATAAAAAATCAGTGATAATTCGACGTTTATAAAAATCTGCAGTCTTATAAATGGATTTGACTCCAGACAGTGAAAACATATATAAAATTATGATTAATAATTTCGTTGCTCGAGTCAAGTTAAAATCACAATCACAAAATCACATTAGTGCGCGGGACGCAAAAAAAACAAACAATATTTGTGTCCTTTTTCATTTTGTAATACTAGCTAAAATCTTCTTTTGTAATTTAAGGTCGCAAACCGTCGGAGAGTGCAGACGTGTTTTTATGCGTGTGCAAACCGAATTTTGAGCGTGTTGCATACTACAAAGTAAGCAACTCTTTACAGAATCAACGGCAGCGTGCCCAGTCCCAGTTAGTGCGGATTACTGGTTGTCGCATCTGAATACTTCTTATTTCAACAAAAGCGGCATGTCCAAGTCTGAGTGTATTGCCGAAGTTAATTTCGGTAGTTGTACAGTTTTAGCGCGGTGGCCGAAGAACTTCTCTATGAGGTCAACGGCAGTTTAGCCCCACAAATCTAGTTCTAAAAATTGTTCAGCCAAATGTAATGCTTTTTGCATTATACAAGTTTATTACTTTTTTGATAGCCCATAATTTGTTGTTGATGTTTATGTAACTTATTTAGTTTTCTGAGTAATCATTGAGCCATAGCTGCGTTTAATTATAAACGACTAAAATACGACTGAAACGACTAAATAAGTCTTTAAATCGCCGTTTTGAGGTGACCACCACAGCAAACTGGATATCTGAAACAACAAATTGAAATGGATTTAATAAAATAACAACATAAAATATCGAAAAATATTAAAGACTATATTTTTTTTTATTTAATTATCCTATCCTATCCTATATTTTGTCACCGACTTGAGCAATGCCATTTTGAGAAAAATGATAAAATGCATTGATAGTTTTAACTTCAGTTTACACGAAGAAAACTTTTTTTAAATTACACCTACTCCAGACCCATTTAATAGCTCTTAAGCCGTGATTGCCTTGAATTTGATGATTAATTTCTTCAATCATTCCACATGGGTGCTCTCGGCCGCGCGCCTTTCCGGGTTTTGTCCGTTTTTTTCACATATGAGTGTGCAATATGGCGACAAATTACAGTTGGAGTTGAGAAAAATTAAAAGTGAGTCGATCCTTCATTGAACAATCCAGCTGTAATGTAAGTTTACAACAATCGCTTGACACGAACTTCGGGCTGTTTTTTTTAAATTAGTTAGTTTGAAGTCTCCAACATAAGTAAAGTTTCTTTACTGTCATCATAATATATCGGTTTATGATAGGTATATGTCGAGATATAAGTCACTTTTCGCAGAACAATGGATATAAACTGGAGAGAGGCAGAACACGACAGTGTTGCTTCTCATTCAATGCCAATATCTCATACTATTTTTATCGGATCGACTTGAATTTTATTATATTTTTTGATAGTTCTACTTACGATAAGAAACACATTGTAAACAAACACAAACACATAAAGGGTTTTTCAATAGGTGCGCTTCAACTTTTTTTTTTAATAAAACACAAACGGTTTGACTTTTCAACTAACTT
>JANSTU010025094.1:0-12866 GCA_027564075.1 Bolitophila hybrida
CACACGAAATTCGTTTTTTTCCATTGTTTTAATAATAACAAAAGTTGCTTCACTAAAAATGCAATATATCACAAACTCATAGTCCGACAGCTGTGAAATTTATACACGTATCCTTTGAAGGTAGGTACTATATATATATGTATATATATAAATGGATGTTGTACTAGTGGCGCCCTCTCATAGAAACGATACGAACTTTTCAGCCGACCTATTACAATGTTTAATATTTATTTTATAGCCGTTCGAAAAAGCCATGCTGAAAAAATCAGAGAGATCGATTAGGTCGAGACGATTTCACCTGTAGCTTGCCGGAAAGGAAGACTAACTTCAATCAGTCCTAACTGTGGCATGGCTTGCTCTGACATGATGAACTTATTTTCTATATTAATTGTGGATAAAACTGCAATTATGTTAAATACATTTTGAATTAATTTGTAATACATATAATATAACAAATATAAACAAAATCGTTATAAAAGAACACCAATAAATAAAAAAAACAAAATCATTTACATTTAATTGGATTTTTAACAAAATCACTTTGTTCGCCCGCGGTCACGAACACAAAACATAACAACTCAATATAAGTCTCCTATGTATGACTGAAAAAACCACAAAAACACATACATATACATTAACTTATCTATATTGCAACATAACGAAATACGAGCATACATAAATGCTTAAAATGAACACATATATGGATATAGAGAATTCACAAAGTTCGCAGAGCGTGTTCCATAACGATATACTCTCTTGTATATATATATATGTAGAGGAGTCTATATAAAATTTCGCCGCATATTCGAAACCGCAACCCCCAATTTTAAACCAACTTGAAAAAGCTAACTTTATTGAATTTGGCTGTGTTTGCATTGGGTGAACCCACGATTTGCTAAAACCGACTTTAATGAAATTCTACTTCAGTGTCGTATTTTATTAAAAATTTGCTAAAGTCAATCTCTATCCGTTCCGTCTATCCGTCGCGTCGCGCGCGCGCGCGTGCTCTTCAATATATGAGTCGGGTGAATGCCGACGATGTTTCTATATAGAGGAGTAGTATAGGGGTTGGGCGGCAGTGGGGGTTTGGTTTTTGTTGGAAAACATGCTAGATATATCGCACGAGGTCTACTATATGTGTGGGTGTGTGGGAGGGAGGGACGATTACACATATATATATAGATACATACGTAATGGGGTTGAGTATATATGTATATATTTATATTGAGTTGCTCGCGCGCCAGAGTGATGTAAAAACGTTTTAGACAATTTCGGAATAATTAATTTTATTCCGTTGGCGGAATATGTTGATTTTAGTTTTTATTGAGTTTGTGTTTTCCAGATTAATATTACTTTATTTTCTCGTTTTATGCAAAGCATCTTTCGATGATATAAATATATTTATATATGTATGTATATACATTTATCGCGCGTCTATTCCGATTGTACGTTTATAATAGCGTGTAATCAACGGATTCAGGGATGCACATTAATTCGTATGCTAGCACCCTCCATACTTTATCATTAGCTCTCTTTCTATCTATATACTCGTATGATACATATATATTATCAGTGGTACAGATTTATATGCATATTAAGCGCGCTTGTATCATTAAATTACCCGTATTATATACGAAGAGTTGTGCGCTCGCGCTCATATAAAGTCCGTGATTAACTTAATAATTTCCGACAATTAGTTGTGCAATTATTCATATTCGAAATGTGAGTGAAGATGAAAACAACGACAACGCGTTTTCCTTTGAATGACAATTGGGCGGAAAATTCACAAATAGTTTCCTATATAAATGATGCGAATGCGAGTGTGCGGCTTTGTTGTGAAGGGACGCAAGTTAAATAATACAACAAAAAAAGTGCCTTTATGCGCAAAATTTTGGACGGTTAATTATTTTTTATTTTGTATTTTTGCATTTTTGAAGGGTACAAAAAAGTCCCCCGACTCCAAACGCTTAAATGCGGTTGTTTCTATTTGCATTGTCGCGAATTTGTTTTAGCCCGGGCTTAGCTGCATATATATAGTATATACTATATAATTATATACACAATAGTATATATTCTAACTAAATGAAAACCCGGAAATTCCCACAAAATAATTTTTAATTAAATTTTCAACGAGCTCGTGAAATCAAAAACAAAAAATTGAAACTGCCAACGAAAGCGAGCTGCCATTCGCCAAAATTAAAAACAGAAACAAAAAGCATCCAAATTCACGGATGTGCTTGTTGGTATGAGTGGGGGCTTGTGTTATTGTGCAGCGGAGATGTAGTATCCAAACAAGCACACATACAATTAAAGCTTTCGTTTTATTGTACCGCAAATGAACACACGAAAAAAACACACACAAAATAAGCGACAATCATATCCGCGCAATCGTTCCGAAAATGATTTTTATTTGACTGTGTCCGCCCACCTCTTCGATTAAGGGTGCTTGAGTTATGTTTATTTCCACTATATACCGTATAATATGCATTATGCGCATATAATTTCGTCAGAGTCTTTTCGCATGATGCGAAAAAGTTTTTATTATTTCAAATTTCGATACATTTTGAGTGCGCCCGCATCATAAACGCAATAAAAAAAACACCCGCCGCCCGCAATTTTTGGGGTGCAGCGAGTTGATTAAAAAGTTTGAGAGAACTTCAACCCGTTCAATCGGCGAACAATACAGTTACGGTATGCGTATATAAATACACGTGAAAACACCCTCAAACTTATATGAATTATTAAAATTTTGTACGACATGTTTTAACACTAGCTTTCAATATGCATTCTATATTCTAATAACAATGTGTTTAATGTTCATCTAAGCCGAAATGGAATCCGTTGTATGTGATGTTCTTTTGACAGCGCATTTGCTGTTCATTTCAGAGTTAACAGGGTGTTTTTATTTTCTTTTTTAAAAATTCTTTAGTTTTACAAAATTATTAAAAAATATTTCAATAATCATTTTTAAATCGTTTTACTAAATTGAAGATTGAAAAATCTAAATCTACTCAATAAATCAATCTACAAATTTTGTTCAATCCGCCAGGTAGTTTCTGCAAAAAAAGAAAAACAAAAAAAAAAAAAACTGTGAAAATTTAAATCGATTAGTGATTTATCTATATAAATTTTAACAAATTAGGAACGATTGAAAGAGCAAAGAATTTATCATTTTGTACGTGAAGAGGGCACTTTTACAAAGAAAATGAACTGCGGTTATGTTCCTTGATGGTGTCGCTCCTTGGATTTTATTTGTTGGTGTCAAAGTTCACTGTGTTCGTCGCCGAAACGAATTCCAGGCTACATTCTCATCGGATAATAATAATGTTTGGAACTGATCATTATTAATATTTTTTTTAATTTGTGGACTGTCGAATATGCCTTTTTTGATATTTCCGAAATTTAAAAAAATGTTTTCAAAAAATCGATTGATTGGCATTCCTTGACCAGACTTTTTATACTTTTTTTGACGAGTCCTAGTTTTATGTGCAAAGATGTCCACTGTTATGTTGTATTATTTAACTCTTAGGCCAGTTCTTTTTTATGTAATGCTTTGTACGAGAGCAGCTGTCCCATAGACATAGAAAGCAGCAGAATTTAGTGTAAAGTGTACATTGCAATCCACACAAAATGGCGACGCTGTTTATCCATTATCGTATATTATTCTTTTATATTGACAGCATGTGCGATTGGTATCGACGGTTCCAAATGTGCAATAAAACCGATTCTAACTATCTTTTCTGCCATCGATAAACAATCTCCACTCCATTGCGTCGGTACGGCAGGTTTGGAAATCGCGTCTCGTCTTAGACCAGACCAATGGCTTTATTAATCTGTGATAATAAAGACTCAAATTGAAATTTTACGAAATGATATAGACCAGTTGGTAAAGATCAAGAAAAAGAGTAAAATTGCGGATTTTCTTACCTTCACTCAATTGTCCATATTTTCGATCTTCTTCAACTGAATTTCATTTTCTTCGTAAAAGAAACCTCTTCACGTACAAAATGATAAACTAAACATGTTTTTTGCTCTATCAATTGATCATATTTTTTATCGATTTAAATTTTTACAGAAAATAAGTGTTTTTCGCTGTATTTCTTATTATTGCACTAAGCAGATTGACAAAGTGTTTTAACAACATTTGTAGATAAAATAAATACCTTTAAATCTGATATATTATTATTACCACATAAATTAATTTAAATTAAATTCTAACTTTAGTTATGTTCAATAATATTAAAAAAAAATATGATATGATTTTTGCTAGTAAAATTGAGCACTGATTTTAACTAGTAAAAATGAGGACAAATTTTTATTGTCACTGATTTTAAATAGAAAAATGGTTACAGATTTTGTCTGGAATAGTCAATGATTGTTTTATAGTACAAAATGTCAATTATTGTGATAGTAAACTCGGTCACTGCTTTTGACTTATAAAATTGTCCATTGATTTTACTATTTAAAATGTACATTTTTATAATATTAAAAATGTCCAAAGACTTTACTATACTGATACTAATATTTATAAGTATGTGAAAATTCAACTTATTTCTAAAATCTTTTTCTTTTTTTCTTATAAACAATTTATATTTTTAGCTAAAGTAAAAAACACTGGACTTACAATTTTCATACTGTGAACAATAAGGTATAAAATGAAAAAAAATCTAAATTAATTTTAAAATACATTTTCTATAGTAACCACCCTGTTAAGCTTCTACTGAAAACTTTGTGCCGTCGTGGCGGCACTCGCATATTTAACGTAACATAAATTTAATTTCATCTAATCTACTTTGTATAGACCGAGTTTCCTTGACAATTTCCATTATAGCTAATGTAATATAGCTGGGTGTTAATAATAATTATTATTAAATTTCCAAAACATTTCCTCAATCGCAAATGTGTCTTTGAACGATGATTTTCAACTATATAGTATAATATAATAATACATCTTGTATGGTAATTAAGTATATTTTAGGGTTCTTTGATGAAGTATTATGAATAGCCCGTATTTTAGTTTATTTTTTGTATCAATGTTTTATTTATAATTTGTTATAATTCATACCTACCTATAATACCTTTAAATTAAAAATTAGAGAATTTTTACAGTAAAATATTTTTTTTCGATATAAATAAAAATCCGAATACTTTTATTGTTAAAATATAAATATTGTGAATAATTCCGTTGAAAATCCAAAAACGGAGACTTTTTGTATTGACATTTTAAAAACAGATATTTGAATAGGTAAGTTTACGTAAAAATAAAAATATCTGTTTTTTTATATTACAAATTTAAAAATATTTGTTTTAACAATTTAGAATTTCTATTACGATTCTGTGATGGGATTATATCAATGTTTTAATTATAATTTGTTATAATACCTACATAAATTAATAATAAATACGGTTTTATAATAAAATAAACTAAAATATTAGAAATTAGAAAGATTTAGAAATTTTCATTATTTTCAAAATAATCGATAATATTTAAATATACGACTTTTTGTGTGAGCCTACAACCCAATGCATTTTTCAACCAAATCTCAAGCATTTCTGACGATTATAAAACCACTCGCCTTGAGTGCTTTCAATCGTTTGCAATGTGTACGACTAATAGCTCAAAATTGACCCCTTTTGTTTCTTAATCGCATCTCAAACAATCAAAAGTCCATTCATCGTTCACACACATACACAGTACCCACACATACATGCAAAACCTCAAAGGACGACCTCCTCGCGCATCTTAGCGCGATAAATTGCTCGGCACTAATACACTCAATAATACTGTATAACACATAATACTTGAAGCATCCTGCGCATTTTGCATGCGATCCTTATGTTCCGTTTTTTTCCTTCTGTACGCTGGTTCGCTCTACATATACATATATACAGTAGTTGTGGGTGTAGTATATATATATATATGTATAGCTGTCGGCAAGAGGCTTGTTTGCGTGACGCTGTTTTACGAAAAACACTTTTCCATTAAAGCGAGTCCCGTCGAAGTGGGCCATGCGCTGGTTAGCCGAATGGTGCGGAATGGAAAAACGGAAAAGTATATACAAGGCGCGCAAGGATCGTGTTTAATGCATTCAATGTTGCCCCCAGTGCGCACACCGCCATTATCGGGGTCTTTGTTTTATGTTCTGCAAGCCAGCTATATAGAGAGAACACACACATATACAGAGACGAACGAATATGTCAAGATTTTTTCGATTTAATGTACTTCCGGGTGGAAAATTGTCGCTGATTGAGTGGCGTCGTGCCCGTGCACGCGGAAAAACCCGTTCAAATATGTGTTCCATCTGAGGACACGTATATATATATATATATATATATATATATATCGGGTGTCACGAATTTGAATGTGTTTTAAGAAAAACTCAGGTATTTAAATATACAGGATATTTAAGGATATATATAAAGGATTCGATTTCGCTAGTGCAAATATGTGCGTATACACTTACGTCAATATAGGCTTTAAAAACATGCAAAATATTATCAAACTCTCACCAAAATTCATATTATATACGCTTCGATTGACTTATATCGCAAAATGCGCAAAGCTTCTTTTGCATAAGAGGCAGTATAGTGGCTGATCGACATTTTCTTTGTGCATATAAGCTAAAAAATATATTCTAAGAATGTTTTGCAATATACGCTCGGATATAAACTCACTTACAGGTATATTATATTAAAAATATATTTTCCATGATATTATGTTTTCGCAGATAAAATATGTCGGCGAGTGCAATATCATCGAGTTTCCGGGTATAAAGAAACTCATCGCGGATCTTTTGCGTAAACATAATGCGAAGTTTCTAATAAAAATCGAACGGGTTTCTTGTGATTTTTGTATTTTATAGCAAAGAGCTTAAATTATAAATGAACATATTTCGTTATCTGGAACTTCAATTTTGTTTAGGCTCAAGTAAATTTTATTTGATTTTAAATTTTAAATGTTAAAAGCAGTAAATTAATAAAATCTAAATTTGCAAGTAAAAATAAAAAAAATATTATTCAAAATTGAAAAAAATGGAAAATCTCCGAAAAAATCCAAAAACATTATTCATGAATCAGCAACGATTGAAACTAGTGAAAAATACGTTGAAATGTAATTTATGATTAACAACATTACATTTCAACGTATTTTTCACTCGGTTGAGGCAGTAACCCATGTAATGACCGTTTTTCAGGATTTTTTTGACGAAAAATATAAATGTACAATTTTGAACTTTTGATTATATATTTATTGACATTTCATTTTTTTAGAGTTAGCCATCATTCCTACCGATTGGTTTGTCAGAAATCAAAAAATTTAAAATTGTATAATTAATATTATTATAATTAATTTTGTTCTAAAATAAAATTCACGTTTAATTGATGGCTCTACTTGTAAAGAATATACAATAACAATTTCAAAGCAATCGTGAAAATCAGATAGTTTTAAAAAAACGCGTTTAAAAGTTCATATATTTAAAGTTCTAAATATTGTAACTTTTCAACGAATTCGAATATTGGGAAAACATTCTCGAAGCATATTCTAGAAGTGTTTATGAGTCAATTTATACAAAAAATGAAAGACGTTTTTTGGACATATCAAATTCACATTATTTTATTGATTAGATATACCGCAAGAAGGGGCAATGTACGAAATTAATGTTGAATCCTTAATGGCCAATGTTCATTCATGATGGTGGCCAAAAAAAAACGATTTTATGGTTGAGGGTGATTGATATCAAATTAAAAGTATTAGATATAATTTAAAAAATCTAATCTGATCTGATCTCTACAAATCATGAATTCATGTTATTTTTGTTGTGAAGCTATTTACTGACATAAATGCACACATTGAAACCCTGAGCAAAATACGCAGCAAAAGGCTAAATTTCGTAAGAACAATATGTTGATCCTGGTGGAGAGCTCATACTTACTATGAATTTTTAAACCGATCCGGTCAATAATTAAGTTCGGTACATTACGTTATTATTGTTCTTACAAAAACTGGAATGCTTAAACTTCAACGCATCCAGTAGCGTGCTTTTCGAATTTCACTTGGTCTGACCTGGTCTGGCAACTCAGAGTACCTTGAGGTTCTTTGTGGCATATAGTATCACTGGATCTTCGGATAAAGCAAGTAGCTGAGCTATCCATAACCAAATCTATCCCAGGCCTAGAGACTCGTCTGAGAGATAGCCTCATAAACCAACCCGTCTGGCACTCTACAGGATCTAAGTCGAGCAATAACTGAGCTTGAAATTCCAGTATCACTTAGTCATCCTTGCTACCTTGCGGAATACGATGATATCCTATTTGTATACCAGATATTTAAGGCACCAAAACTAAGACCACAAAAAATTCCAAAGTCACTATATCATACGTTGGCCCAAAAAATACTCATAGAATGGAAATCTTCCCAATCAAGCACGATTGTGGTTTACACGAACGTATCCAATCTTGATGGGTATACATGATATATGCTATGACGGAAGCTATGAAGATAAGTTTAAACTTCATCAACCATTGTCGGACTTTGTCACCGAAATCATAGCGATACTGCACGCCTGTACCTTTATCAGGGCTCAGAGTAAAAATGATAAGTACTCAATCGCTTCTGATAGCATGGCTTCGGTAAGCGCATAAGAAGTCCCTAAGATATCAGCTAAAAGATCTAAACTCCTCGTCCAAGTCAAAACCAAATTGAAAAAGCTAGATACAAATGGTGTACAGGTTGAACTGCTGTGGATTCTGAAAAGGCTATTGGTTTGGAATAACGGAACATTAATGTCATCAATTAACATATACCCACGCACCCTGTATAGAACAATAAGTGTATGATGGCGTTGATGATTCACGATTCCGAATATAAAATAGTAAGATAGATCTGGGTGCATAGAGATATCTCAAAAATATGCGCATTTGCCCTGCAAAGATGTTAGAGTCGCGTCAGGTAAATTATACACATACATACATTCAAACGTATAATAAAATATATATATGTAAGTTAAATATAAACGAAATCTACATCGCAAAATAATAATTATTTTTTGAGATAAAATAAATAAACAAATAAATATATTTAAAAAAAATTAAACGACAAAAAATAATTTATTTTAATAAAAAAAACAGCTACACAAGAATTTAACATATAAATTTAATTTATCAAAGTCCTGATTGAGTAACGCAATTGTTTGACCCCTTCCGGTAGAGTTAGAGGGTCGCGGTTTTCGGCAATCGATTCTGTGGAAATGGAAATGTAGATGATTCATTCATATAATACAGTTGACTATGAATCCAAACTAAATTTTACCCAACAATCCAAATAATAAAACAAATCTAGAAACGTAAACATATCCCAAAAGGGCACACTTAAAAATCATAACATATAGGCATATTGCTCTTTGTCTGTCTCCGTTCAACCACAAGAAATTATCTAAAATTAGAGCAAAATTAAAAGAGCATGCGCACCATTTAATCCTTCACATCGTCAATGCGGCTGATGGCATGTTCGACATACAGCTTGTAGAATTAAGTACACGACATATTATGGGATTTACGATCATTATGCGACCCAGTTATGTTACTTATGTCCATCTCATATATATATATATACAACATAAGAGCGTACAAATGTCTTAAGGACACCGCCAGCCGAAGCACGCATAATGCGCATTTAAGTAACACAAACCATATTAAGAGCACAAAGCAAACAATGATTAATGTTTGCAAATACAGGTATTGTTTTGTGTGTTCGAGGAAACCAACCGATCTCTTGCTTTGAACTCGAAAAAAGGATTAAAAAATAGATCCATCTAGCCTAAAATATTCTCGCTTTTATGTATATTATAATATATATGTTTATTGTTTATATAGTGCGTGCGTGCGCACCCACGCGCTTGTATTTATATACAAATATTACATACACAAGAGGGTGTATCGCCCAGGATCTTTTTGTGATCTGTTTATTTACTGTGTTATTGTGTGTGCATAAATTATTGAGAAAATGCAACTATGTGTATTGCAAAACAGCGCCCGGTCGAGGGTAGTTTGTGGCGGTGTATGTGTGTATGGAAAGGGCGTGTGCGCTTCTTCACACCATCAGCAGCCATATATACACACGTAAAATAACATATTTTTATGTATTTCAGACATGTCCAGCAATCCACAGTTTTCCAGTGAAAATGCACAATAGTACTGCCATACACATACACAAGCTCTTACATATGTGTGTGTGTATGTGTTCGATGCACGCGACTTGATTTGATCTCATCAAACAGTTATTATGCCCCCGAGCCACTGAAAATATTGATAAATAACTTTTATTTAGCCAATGTTTGTCAACCACAAATAAATATATATTTTTCTTTGGCTCCAAAATTTATTCGATAAAATTGATGCGGCGACATATACTGTATAATATATAATAACTCTATACAATACACATAAAATCGGAAAAAGCTGCAGGGGGTAAATAAGTAGTTCTCCTATACAGACATATATATATGTGTGAACACACACATAAATAAAGTGCATACTATATTTATTATGTGCGTATATATGTATAAGTAAAATCAATTAAATGATTCCCGCGTTCAACTTTCAGTATATAAAAGAGCAATTTCTCGTCACGTTCGCTATTCGCGCCCAGACAAAACTTAATGTTTCTATAATTTTCATTCGTATTAATCGCTCAAACAATAAAAATTGCAAACAATAAAATCGAATTCAAAAATACGATTACCTAGTACTATACATAGACAGTATATACTTTATACAGACACATTATCAACAAAACGAGCACATAATTTTCAAAAAGGAATTTTCTTTAATTTAGATTTTATATTTTCCGATTTGCTCGTTCGCTGCAAATGGCTTTTGTTCGCTATATGCGCTTTGTAGTGACTAGAGAATGAATGTATGTGTGTATAATATATGGAAGCAAAACGTAAAAAAATCGCATAATATCAAGTTTTTCAATGAATCCACTGGCTTGTATATAAAATCAAAGACTATAGAATGTAGAAAGTACAGACAATTGTCAATAAAATGGCATTACAATTGATTTATTATGTAGTCGATGATCATTTAACAGTTATTGGCAAATGGAAATTGTCAATGAGGCAGAGAAAATTGAAATGTATGTTCATGTATAACGTGTATACAAGTTTTATGTACTCGTATGTAGCACTGGAAAATTGTGAAATTTTGTTTGAAAAGAGAAAATATAATTTAAAATGCAAAACGTGTGTTTATTTTTCATTAATTTAACAAAAACCAAAAATCCTTTTTTTCAACAGCTGTAGTAACTGATGAGACTTAAAATTAGACGATGATGATTTAAAATAACACCATTTACCTGCCGTTTAATATGCTACTTTGGCATGTTAAAATAATGTATTGTTGTATAATACATCATATAAAGTTCTTTTTTGTACTTATTTTAAAATATAATTATTTATTTTTTATGAACAAAACATTTTTCTCCAATAAAAAATATCAAAAAAAATAAGCTTTTAAAAATATTGCTTAAAAGTGTACTCCAAAAAATATAAATATTTAGGAGATGCCTGTAAAAATTACATAACAAAAAAAACTTTCCCAGTGGGTACCGCGCTTGCTCACAGTGGAACAAAAACAACAACGAATAGATGATTCTGAGCGCTGTGTGGAGCTGCAGATTCACCAAGACAATGTCACCGATCCACAAGTCAACAACTGTTTCACCTATGTGAAATTGAACGATTTTAGATTGGAATTGCTTCCACATCCCCAATATTCCCGAGTTCTAGTCTCATCTGACTCCTGTTCGCAGACCTCAAAAATATGCTCCAGGGAAAATTGGGTACAATGATGAGGTTATATAAAAAAAAGCGATGCAAGCTGCATACAAATGTTGTTTCGACTTCTCATGCGCTTTGTTGTCGAGAGATCTTTCATCTTTTGCTTCTTGGCGATTTTGTCTAAAATTAATTGGAATCGAGCTGAAATTTTAACTGTATATTTTTAAGATGTTGTACTTTAAAATAAATAATAAGTAGAAGGTCGCCCTTATATATAACGTTATTATAATTTTTACCATAAATAAATAAATATTTTTTTTTATTAAAAATAAAAAAAAATACAAATAAATTCTATGTCAGAAAAGTAAAGAACTTTGGTTCAAAAGTGCACATTTCAAATCATAATCGACTAGCAAAAGTATATACTCGCATATCGTTGCTCGTGCATTGGCGATCAAATATAAGTCATCTTCGCATATTATACTCTATTTCTTACTTGTCTCATACTCGTTACACGCACATTTGTTCATTGCGAAAGGGTTATAAAATTATGCTCAACGAAAAAAAATGCACTACAAAAATAAAATTAAATCAAAACGAAAAGAAGCGAAAAAAATATGACAGAAAATAACATACAAAAAAGCATAGTGAAAAATTCAAAAATACAATAATTAATAATAATTATAAAAACGAATACCAATCTCGAAATCCGAAGCTTTACAATGTACTATTCCACGACCCACTATCAGCCATTTCCAATAGTTGTTTTTCCTATGCGTGATTCAAAGGTATTTGGCCATATTGCAATGAGCTTGGAGGTCAATTTTGTAACTTTTGCAGTTCACATTTGAATTAATTGGTTAGATTTTTTTAATTGTTACCTGTGCAGAAATAAATTTGGCGGAGGGCGAATTTGATTATTTTGGAATGCAAAATTAAATTATTAAATTTACGGATAAGGCTCAAAAGTTGCACAATAATATTAAAAAACATTTATTTTTTCACGTGTGATTCGTGTCATGCTGTCATGTTATTTTTGTTTAGTATTGTTTGGCATTTCATAATGGAAAGACTTACGCCTGAACAACG
>JANSTU010025105.1:0-12864 GCA_027564075.1 Bolitophila hybrida
ATTCATAAATAAACCAATTATTATATTCTGATCAATTAATAACTGCCAGATGTAAAATATATATACAATATATAATACAAACAAGATGTATAGCACATTTTCACGAAACCTATAATTATGTATTCGCGCTCGGGCACAGCTCAGCCATATAAGACGGAGCAACAACGTCGAAGAGATTGTCTGATTGGTTTAAAAATGTTAATTACACGCTATGTGAGAACGGACATGTGTTAGACGAAGCGTCTGTGAAACAATGTAAATTGTGCCTGGCATAAAGCATATTATTTTATATGTATATATGTTTATATACTTTATACACGAAAGGTTAATTGATATCGATGCGTTTTCGTGCCTTGTATATAAATACTATATTTATATATAAACCTTTTAATAATTGCAAGTTTGTGCGCTAAACCGTTTAACTTGTGTACCTCAATATATATGATTGACTTGGGTGTGTTTTTCCAACAGTAAAAATTGTGAAAAATTCAGATCCTATGGGAAAAACACAATGGCTCGTGCAAATCGTTAAATCTACTGTTATTATTCAAGATCGTCATATATACATGCAGAAAAGTTAATGATTACATTCTATTTTTATTATAAGTTTAATTACATTCTTTAGTATATTCTCCAGTAAGTATTTTTCTTACGCAACTTGCAATTATTTTTAAATATACAGGGTTGACGAGATAAATCCGAGATTATTGATGTTTGTTATTGGTGTTATTGTTATTAAAATATATTTGTTTATAATACTCTAAAATTCCTATTCAATAAAGTCGTCATTAGCACTAAAACAGCCTCTAGTCTGGTACAAAATAATGAGCATTCCATCTGAACATTTGCCTTATTTGTATTGGTTAATTCCTTCATAATTGCCACCCGTGTATATAATGTTCGCATTTACTGTGTCCGTAATGGTTCTACGGAAACATCAAAGGAGTCTTGCTGAAACATTAGTTCCTTCCAACAACCACGTCATATGCATTAACTTTACAAAACCACGAAAATATCTGGACGCCAAAAGTAATTCGATAATTGCCAACATTTGTTCCTATTTGCAGTTATTTTTTTATTTTTAACAATTGAAAAATATAAATTAGCCGTCTATTTGGTAATACGCCTTCATGAAAACATTCCTGGTTTATCTCGGCACCCCTGTATATACATACAAATCCAGTCACATTGTAATAATTATACTTTGTGTAAATGCATTCTGCAAACAAGTTAATAATAAACGAGTATTACCATTTTGCATATTATTACAACTGCCATGCCGCTCAGTAATTTGTGAGATAATATTCATTTAAAAATATAAATGCATAGTTTTATATGAACATATTATAGATTGCAACCGTACACAATTACATATATAAACAATCACTCACACACACATACTTGAATTATAAATGTACTTACCGATTGTTTGTGTATATTTATCATAAATGCCCGAGCTTAATGTATGCACATATTCAATTACATGCACTTTTTATGATTAAATGGTGTTAAGTATAATTATTTAATTAAAATGCTAATAAGGAGATTTATTGAAATCCGCGGTGTAGAGCTTAAAGAGTTTTGTTTCTACCGCACAGTGAGTAATTTAGTTTTTGTATATATTCCACAATATTATGTTTTTAGTTGTTTTTCTATATATAATTTATAAGTATTTATATTCACACAAATTCCAATTTATCTTTTATATAAAGAAAAATGAAAATGAACTTCACTATGATCGTGATCATAAGATAAGCGTATCTCCAGAATGCGGGTGAGCAAACGCATATTACAATTGTAGTATGTAATTCTAAATTGTACTGAAAGCAACTATTTTCGCACGCCTTTCAACTGGATCCTGAGAAACAATAAAACTCTTTTCAGTGAGAATTCAAACAAACAAACGTCACAACACACTGCAGAATCAATATGTTCTGCAAATCGCCATGAAAGCTAAGTACACTTGACGCGCATAGCTGACATGCATGAATAATATACACAAAAACATATAGAGAAGATTGCATATGTATGTGTTTGGAAGTTACAAGATTATAAGACAGCGATTCTATATTTATTTGCTAGCACTAATTACAATTCTACGCACGCCTAACAATGGTTTGGCAAAAAAGTGGCAACGCTAAATGCCAAAAGAAACCAACGACGAGCTGTGTATGTATGCGTTATTTACTTGGTGTTTCTTACGTATAGGTATATTTGACACATAAATTACATGCCCTTTAAAGCTTAATTACGCACATATACGCGCAGTATAATATAAGCAATCTGTGGTTTTGTATAAGCATTCACGAATTACAGGTATGGTACCAGCTCGCGCAAATAATTGAGTTATAACAGAAGACCGCGTGCGTGTATACGTCACATTGCATATGTATGTATATTAACTCGCAAAAACCCGTTCGGAGATTTCCTATTCCATGTACAGATATCGATTTTTCTTTAAAAAACAAAAAAAAAACACACACACTTTGTATTCTTGTAAAAACAACGGCTTAAGATGCATTTTTTCGCACAGTGCATCTCCTCGATGCGTGCTAACGTGCGCGCACGCTCAATATCTCATGCTCGTTGTATACATAAAAGGAGAGTGGAATAATTAATTGACATTTTGCGGATGCCACATATATATCGTAAATGTATATAAAAAGCTATAATATATATATATATATATATTTATTTCAGCATGTATTACGTTTATATATTGTATACATATACATATATTTATATATATTAAATTTGTGCGCGTTGCGCGCACAGAAAAGGTGCAAATTGAGAATTAAGTTTATAATAAAATTAATCAATTAAAAGTTTCGCAGTCAATTTTGGAAAATTACTTTCGCTTTGGCATGGAAGCACGCGTGTATATACTATATAGCATCGAAAAAAAAAATCAATTTTGTGTTACAATTTTTCGTCTATATCAATTTATATAATATATATAATAACTAATTTGCTTAAATAACATATGTATCTTGAATGTTTAAGTGATGCATTACATTTTTTTCCCATAATCGAATAATTGTAAACGAAATGTGTAATTATATGTATTAATTCAATACAACAATAAATTAATGTATACTCATGAAAATAACTGTAATTTAATTTGAGCTGTGGCTCTAACAAGTATTATGAGTGTGAGCCGTGAAACAGCACGTATCTGAAGTATAGTATATCTCAAATGTATCTACAATGTATCTTAATTATAATGTAGAGCCGTTGAAGCATATATACACATAATTAAATTGCGGGCATAACGTTATGTCTCAAGTTCGACCATTAAAATATAGTCGTATAGTCGTATTTTTTTAAGACTGTAGTCACCGATAATTGACTTTATGAGTCAAATGAGTGCAACATTGAATATGTCATATGGATATATATATATATATATATATATATTAGCTGAATACATACATATATTTTTTTACGATCAGTAAAGTTCAACATTAAAATAAGAACGTGACGTCAAAATAAATTAAATAAAACAGAGTTTATATGTCTGAAATCATAATAAATAATTATTTTTTGTTCCTCATACAAATGATACGAAAAATAATAATTAATTTCACAAATTTGTCTCATTTATACGATTTGCTATCAGATGGTAGTAATATCAAAAATGCTGAACAATAAATGGAAAAAGATCAGACAGTCTTCTCTGCCTCAAAACCAAAAAAACAAGAATATTTTAAAAAATAAGATGTTATGTTTTTCTATAAAAACTGTAAAAATAAATAAAAAAGTTTTAAATTTAAAAATATTATTATACGGGTTTTTAAAATTTTCAAGGCTTTAGTGGAGTCTGAAGATGACCAAATAAAAATAAATAGTCTTCCCGAAAAGTGTTTACATTTCACATTTTAAAAAAAAATAAAACGCGATGACATTATCCACTTCTACTATATACTTAGAGTATTTTACAGAAGTTTTTATAATATTTTTATAATTATATTTATTATTGACTATAATATATGAGAATCGTGTCAATGGAGTAATCGCTCCGTTGTGTTAACTCAGCGTGCATATCGATGTTGGCACACTATTTTCTAATCAAAATCTCCAGATTAAGCCCGAATGTCATAACTATTTAACTTGAAAATAATATACGACTGTTAGCAATATAAAAATCATATTTGTTAATGTTCACCATTAATTGAACATAAACCATAAAATATAAGTTTTTATAAAATATAATTACTATATTAAGTTTATATACAGAACACCTTGTTCCCAATTACCTACCAACAAATACGCAGATACTTTAATCTAAAGTAGTTACTTATTTAACGTGCTGGCTTCGCCTAATAGGCGATGATGAGCCTTGAACATTTATATTAAATGTTCGTTAAATCGTGAGCGTGCGTGCTCGTCTTTAACGCAACCCAAGCGACGGTGGATGCGCATAAATATTAATGATCGCATTTGCTTGGGCGGTCGACTGAATACAGGTATAACATACAAAACAATTTGTATTTTAGTGGGTATGGTTATTATGATTTCATTGTAGCTAGCTACTTAAATACCTAATTTACAGATTATAATTTAATATTATTATAGTGTTTATTTTATGTTTAGTGTATATTAAATATGCACCAATAGTATTTAAAACAAATACAATCATTGCAAAACATGTGTTCTTAATTATATAAATATAAAATTCTGTTTATGGAATGCCATCATTTGCTGGCCTAATCCACGTCTTTCTGTACATTTCAAATAACACCTTTACCCCCAACCGCACACACACTAACACACAGAGTGCGGCGCACTTTCCATATGTGCGTGATATTATACTTCATATGCTCATATATAGAGCATGTATAATTGTATATACATATACACACTATACTTATTAAATTGCGCGTTGCGGGAGATTGAAATAGACGATCTCTCACTCAACCATTTTGATATACGACCGTCCCATTTCATTGTTCTTTTTCCCCACTCGTGCGCCGAAATCGAGGGGAATCAGCACATTGTTGTGCCGTACGACCGCCCATAAATTAATCAATTGATGGAACGCGCGCGAAAGTACGTAGTTTTGCATGAGTGTGGCAGTATAGTGCTATATATTTATGTACTTTAAAAGGTTTTGCTATACATTTTTGTATAGAGTACATATACTTCGATATGCGCTCGCGCTTACATATACAGTGTTAGCCGTGTTGTGTGCGGGTGAGCGCAGAAAGCAATCGATTTATTATATTACAAGGTTTTGTATATGTGTGTGAGTTTGTATGTTATTTCTAATGGATTTATGTATAAAATGTTCATTTAATTTGAATACAAATTGGTCACATTTGTACCTTTAAATGGAATATGACCTCAAAATGAATAATTACACAATTGATTGTTTACACTTCACAATTACACTTTGGCCAGAGCCTAATGCAGATGGCATATAATTTATGCTACATGCAAATTATAAAAAAAAATCATTATGTAATATTCAGTATTCCGTATATTGATAATTTATTAAGTACAATTTTATAATTAAAATATTTCTAAATAATACAAAAAATACAGAATATACATAGATTATTATAACATACAAACTAAAGAATTAAAATACATACTGGAAATGCCTGCCATTAACTATCGTACAATCCTATACGGTGCGGTACAGGTGCCGCCATTTAAATATGTGACTAATGTCTGCATAGACCACATAACTGGCGCAATAAAAATGTCAAATACAAAGAAAATGAACAAGCGATCATCTAAGCTACATCCTATTAAACAATACATTTTAGATAAGAAAATTAATCTATAAATTTTGTTTAAAGCTAAAAAAGATATCAATTATTTTTTTAATGATTAGTACATTCTAATAGTATATTTATATTGTTCTGAAAATTTTATTATAATTATAATTATATATATTTTGTTTAATAGTAAATAAATTAAAATTAAATATTTCAGTAAAACTTCTACAATGAAACCGACTACAGTGTTAACCCACTTAACGCCCTCCCTGCCACCTCTCCTTCACTAGCATAACATCAATTTCATACCTTATTTTCACACCCTCTGCACATAAATATTCCATCTGTATTATCGACTATTAGTTCACACTACATAAAACAGGTGTCACTACGATCAGTTAAGTATTTTTACCACCATATAAATGTTAAAAATATATAAATATATAAATAGAACGGTTGTCAAAGAGTGCCCAGAAAACAATTGGTAGATAAGATAAGTGCGCCGAAAATGCTGCTATATTTTTGACATTTATATTCCGTAACAAAATTTAAATTCATTTCCTTTTTTGTTTACAAATTTTTATAGTATGTGTGCATGAATACAGGCGTTCTATCTGGCTAGTGCTTGTATTGCGGATAGTGATTATGTTTACAGCGGATGCGAGCTCGCTTTGCTGGAATGAGGGTTGGATTTTAGCGAGGTTTATTTATTACTATTTTGATAATGGCTGAGTGTGTGTGTGTACGTACAAAAACACATTTTCTGTTTGTATGAGTATATATGGATACGTACGGGTTGGATTTTTTCCCATTACCCGCACAGAAAAACAGCGTTGCGGTGATGACCATAAAATATATATACACACATAGAAAATGGTCAATTTAGTGGTTTTCAGGAAAGAGTGCATAGTGCATATATAGTATATAAAGGTACATTGTAGAAAATATAGCATACGGAAACTCGGCCTTTTCTACCGTACAGGAAAAAAACAAACCTATCGCACAAACCCTTATATGAACACAAGTATCCCTAAATATATCGTTGGTTGCCTATCTTTTGGCGATGAACTAAAGACGTACTGTGTTCACTTGCCACATCGCACAGGCGCTGAACAATTATTTGAAAATCTATTTTCGTGCGCAGGATCACGAAATTATCTCTTTTGCATGGTTTATTTTTGCCATATGCGCAAATACACGCATTCATACTATGTATCTATAGTATATATGTATGCTATATTATACATGAATGTATATACAACTGGAATTGATGATTGATGGAGCCCATGAGCTCTCATGCGAATTAAACGAACGATAGAACGTTTGCAAGTACGAGTGTCTTATAGAGCCAGCACAAATACACTAGCAAACAGAAGAGAATTTTGTAAAAGCATCGTTTCTGCCAAAGTTTCATATATTTTTGAATAAAGTTATACTTATGCAATTAATATTCCTATCATTTATAATTTAACAAAAGGCAAAAATACATACATAATTATGGTTGTAATCATTTGAACATTTTAGATATTAAAATATTGCAAATATATCGTTTACTGTATATTTATAAAATATGTATGTTTTATAGATAATTTATTGAATAATAATTAAATAATAAAATATATTTGAATAGCCATAAATGCAATGTAGGTTTACTCAAAATAGTATTTAGTTTTAAATAACATAATTAAACTTAAATTTATTTATTTATTTATTATTTAATATATAATTTTAAATTAATCCAAATCAATAACCTATTTCAGAAATAGGCTATTGATTGCAAATGGAACCTACTAATTTAAAGAGCTAAACTCGAAAAATACTTCGGTTTGCCGGGATTGAACCGGCGATATCTCATAAGCCAGCCAACGCGTAATCAACTGGGCTTTGGTAATTCATTTTACTAATATAAATTTGACTCTCAAATATTAAATTCACCAATAAAAATCCTCATTTTTCGTGCACAATAAATGTCTTATATAGGGGAAGTACACCAGTTGTGGGCATATTCTTCTATTTCAGCCATAACTTTTGACCAAGTTAATAATTATTTACTTCCTTTGATTCCGTCAATATGAAAAAATATATTAAACTTATTGCATTCAATGGGGTTTTGGGCGGCAATCGAAAGGGCAACAGCTTCTCGCAAATGATTTAGCCGTTTAGCCGACGGTTTTACTAGTCTTGAAGCTACTCGCTTAGCGGATTGCTTGGCTGGTGTCGCATTAGCTGCTTGGTTGAGTGCTCGATGTTAGGTGCCCACAACCAGTAAAGTTTTGGTGCTCTCTACTAATTAAGAGCTTTAAAAAAAATAACATGACATTTTTTGGTGAGAACATTTTTATCCAACCTAACATATATATTATAACATCACAACATATATTGAATTTCCTTCGAAATATACATTATACTAACATTTATGCAATAATACACTTCAATTTATCGCACTTTGAACACAATAAACAATTATATTACGGTTGATGTTCACGCAAAAAAAGATGTTATCGACTGAAGCTACTACGCATATGTGTCTTTTTTGCTTCGGTGTCAGCACTAAAACATCATGCTGATCTAGCGCACAAATGTCAATTATCAGATCAGCTACATCTGCTCACTGCCAACCTGATAATGTCCTCGAGCGGTGAAATTCCCCTATACTTTATTATATATAGGGGAATTTCACACATGAAGAAATTTGAATTTAAGAAAGCTTGCTTCGCATATCTTTCAAATTAATGAGAAGTCACCATTTTTGTCGTGACTAAACATCAGTGTAATAACACTATATTTTTATTTTTATTTACAAAAAATAGTTTTACTCATAATATTTTTTTAAAAAGGCTTTATTATTTAAAAAAAATAGGTTAATATACAGTTGAAGGTGTTTTGGGTTTTATAGTTTCAAAGTAGTATTGGGGTTTAAATGTTGCAGAACATCGTGGATCATCACCCGAGTTCGAAGTTCTTTCTTCAAACCGGCATATTCTTATAGGTATAGTTTGTCTGTTTGTTGTCATGGAATTATAGCGGTTGATTCGATGTGTGAGTTGAGTCGGGATTGGATCACAATTTCAAAAAGTTTACCAAGCACGTCTAAACTTATAGGTCGCTAATATTCTAATGAACAAATTCTTATTGGGTAACGAAAATAAAATGACTCTCATTATTATTATGTGGTACATACCTCCAGCTGAAGCAATAATAAATGCTTTTATTTTTATTTTTCTGTGATATATCTTTAAAATAAGGATACTATTTAACACACATTGTTTATTAAACTATAAGAAAATATTTGTTTTTATAATAAATAATAGGAGTGAACAATGATTCTTCAGTCCATTGTAGAGAATGTATTTATTTTCTTTTTTTCTTATAGGTTAAGGACCAATTGTTTTTTTTATGATACATTTTATCCTAATTTTAAATATACATCATGAACAAAAATTAATAATATAAACATTCATTTTTGCTCAAACTGGAGATATGTTGTATGTTAATCTTATTAAATCATTTCAGCATAACTTTTTTTACATCAGAGGACATTTTAGATTTTTATCAGTGTGGTAATAGTATATTGATTTTATAAATTTAATTGAAAAGACAAAGTATTCTTATTATTGTTTTTTGTTTAATTAAATGTTTTTAGAATATTTAAATTATTTCTTAATTTCCACAATTTCTTAATAATACTTTGTTATTATGTTTTTTAGGTTTTAATATTAACCATTAAAATATTTTTTCAAAATAATAATTCCAATATGTTGAATCAAATAAAGGCATTTTCATAGCCGATTTCGTAATGGAATTTATATATACAGATTACACCCTACACCCACACACAAATTCACATACATCTACAGAGACAATTTATATATATACACTAATATTAAACAAAGATTCAGAGTATTCAAGTTATGCGATGATTACGTTACGTTCCGTTATACGTCGACGCCACGCCATTGCTCAATGTGTGATAGTGTGTGTGTATAATATACCGACGCATACGCCAATAAATTAATCACAGCAAATATTCGCACCATTTAGCAAGAATTCAATCCGATATGGAATTTCATTAAACAGGAGTAGGTTGTAATTTCATATATTAAACGTATGCATTGTTTTGGTTGGCAAAATAAATTGTTTAGCATTGTATTATCTTGTCAGGTCTGGCTTATTACATATATAAACACAATCTACATATACAATATCTATATGTTATATAGGAAATTGTCTACGTCTATAACAATTTTGGCACTATACACAGAAAATCCACCACATATAAATGATATAGATGACAAAATCTTCAGGTTAAAAAGATTATATAGAACACGTAAAATATGTTTCTTGCATTAATTTAATACTCTAGCACACAATCTGTCTAACTGCTATAAATACATTTTCATATAATTTTATGGTCTACTTAATAATTCAAGTTTGCATTTAAACTATTTGTAATTTAAATCTGCATATACTCGTACAATTATACATATATTAATATTTAATATATACTCGTATATACATATATATTTATATATAATCTCTCTGAGACTGTCATGTGTGATGTGCGACTTCGTATATATGCACCATATGAACACTATTCGAAACAGCAATATGTATATATCGTTATATATATGCGAAATGCATTCGTAGGAAGCTTGCCAATTCTTCAAAGCCCTGCATTTCTTTTGGCTTTTTCTTATATATTTTCGAGCATTGCTTCTGGCTGCACTTAAAAAAACAGCAACTTGAAAACAAATTATATAAACTAAATCTGTTCGAGATATCTTTTTCAGATTTTACTAATCTAATAAACATTTTGCAGGTTTGATAAATCGAATTGCAGATTAAACTACTTGTAGCCATAAGCACCGATGCCAAGTACAATTAATTGTGAGCGTGCGAATTTGAATTATACGTTTTAAATGTAAACTAGTTTATTATTATGTCCCGGCGTTTACTTGAAATGGAGCTGTAACATATAGAATACTATCACTCAGACTTTTATTTGCTATACATTTAATGAATAATTTTTGTCCGTATATATTCTATTGAAACTGAAATTTTACATTCATAGACATTCAGTTTCTGTTTTCACCACGCGTGTACGTGTGTGTGTGTGTGCTAGGTTTTCCGCCTTCTATTAGGAAAATGGTAATGATGCACAAGATTTTGCATTTGTTATATTGTCAAGAGTTTTTTAAAAGAGCTTTCGGTTGCAGACCGCATCACACATGTCGACGACAGCGACGCACACTCTTACAATATATATATATATATATATATATATATATAAAATCTTACTGAAAATATTACACAAATTAACGGTACATTTAATAACTTATAAATTAGATGATACAAATCAAAGAAAGCGTATATTATATGTAGTGTTAAGAACTTGATTTTTGAAGAATTCGGAATGGGTGGAAGCGAGGCGACAGTATCAGGCTATTGCAATTATAATACTTCATCATTTATATGCATGTAAGAAAAGTTATTTTTCTGGCGCTTATCTTTAATTCTTGAGATTTGAAATTCTTTTGCTGTATCTAGTTGCTTCGAATATTCTGTAGCGATCAGACGCGCCGCGGGTATCTTTTACACAAGTGCGATGCAAACTATTTAAATATATTAGATATTATTTCGTCTATAATAATCGAAAAATAGGTTAAAAAATGTCTTCCAAATCTCGAATTTTTGCAGTGCTTCGATATAAATCTAATTTCTATTTTCAGGTTAACACATTTTAAATTATTGTAAATTAAATATTTTTTCCTAATTACTAATTGTGATATTATTGTTTTGCAGGATTGTGATCAACGCCGAACCGATTCAAGTCGGAGAATATTAACCTAGTTACACGTGTAATACCAGAAGAGGCATACCTCTAAAAACTATCATAATATAGAAAACGGCCGATCTTAAGACGCTCATTACTAAAAAAATATATAGTTTAATTGAGTAAATTCAAATAACCGTACAAAATGACAATGAGTACAAATAACTGTGAAAGTATGACATCATACTTTGCCAACTCTTACATGGGTTCGGACATGCATGGTCACTACCCAAATGGTGATCACATCGATGCTAACCAGCAGATGCATCATTACAGTCAGAACCCCAACCAGGCGGGCATGCCACCGTATCCCCGTTTCCCACCTTATGACCGGATGGGTTACTATAATCAGAATATGGAGCAAACGGGGTACTCGCGACCGGATAGTCCCTCGAGTCAAGTTGGTATGCCGCAACCGAATGGAGCTCAGCTTGGACCTCAGACGAACCAGCAACAGCCCGTTGTCTACGCAAGCTGTAAACTGCAGGCAGCCGTCGGTGGTATCGGAATGGGAGCTGAGGGTGGATCACCACCACTGGAACAAATGGGCGCGCATCATATGACCTCACAAATGTCTATACCTCATCATATGTCCCATGCACAAAATCAGGTACGCACACTTATTGCGTTACTTATTAGACAATCTATATACTAAATTCTATTTTGTATCAATTATCTAGGTACACCAAACACCTCAGCACATGGGCATGTACACACAGACTGGTGGCGGGCCACCGGTTGCCACTCCACAAGGAATGATTCACCAACAAGCACCTCAAATGCACCAAGGTCAACCGCAAGCACCACCAAATAGCCAAAATACCCAGGCATCTCTACCCTCACCGCTCTATCCATGGATGAGAAGTCAATTTGGTAAGTCTTTTTTTTTAGTATTTCATCTGTTGTTTTTTTTAAATTATTTTCAAGTTTTTTTTTGTATTTTATGTGTTTTTCAAGAAATAAATAGCAAACTTTAATTTAAAAGTTTCTATATGACGATATTTAAAAAAATCTGTGCAAGCAATCGTAAAATCCAATTCTAATAGAACTATCCAATTAGATTTCTTCAACCTTCTATACTTTTACAAAAAGTAGAACATGTGTAAGCAAATTGAATCTTATTGGATAGGATATTGGATATTTTGTTTCAGATTTTACTATATATATACATCATGAATGAAATCATATTTGTTTTTTTGTAATGAATGCAATTTTTTTTATTTTTGAAAAAAAAAAGGGCCAGTGGGGGAATTAACCCTTTTTGACTAAATTAAAAAAAAAAAAAAAACCCTTTCCAATAAATTTTAT
>JANSTU010025116.1:0-12861 GCA_027564075.1 Bolitophila hybrida
GTTGGAAGGACGCTATAATCGCTGTATCGCCATGGAAGGAAACTATGTTGAATAATAAAAATGAATTTTGACAAAATAATGTGTTTTTCATTGAAACGATACGAACTTTTCAGCCGACCTGTTACATATAAAATAGCAGTATCGTTACTTAATAAAATCGTGTAATTAACGATTCATCAACTCCGGTTATCTCAAAAAACACTATTGCATTTTTGAAAAATCTTCTTGCACTGCTTTGATAATTAGTGTTACCTCCCCCTTGTTATGGAGTATGTAACAACAAACCGGTTTCTTTTCTAAATCTATCTATAATGATTTTATTTCTTTCTGCAACTAATTATTTTTCTTCCGGTTTACGACATTGCCACTTTTCCACTTGTAACCTGTATGCAAGTTTCTTGGCTTACTCGTATATAACACCATTGTGTGGCTTTGTTTGATTCCATACTTTGCCATCAACCATGGTTCACTTGAAATAGTAGACGATTAGATTCAATGGAGCTGGGTTGAATTGCTGCTATTTGATTTCTCACATTTTAAAACTCCTGCAATGTGAAACTGATGATGGTCGTGGATTTTGCAATAATACAATTTTCTTCGTTTCATTATATCCGTGGAAATGTAAATAACAAAAGAGAACGTTCTTTTATTATTATGCAAAATTCATCGGGCGGATAACACTTTTGCACTTTGGATTTTTTTGTATAGGGGATACATTTTAAGACCTTTTTGGTTTGTCGACTCTCTAAGCAGCTCGTACTTGCGCTTAGTTTTAACTGTGTAGCAGTTATTATAGCTAAAGCTTTTTGCGGTTTATAAGTAGATATTTCTTTTGTGACACTTTGACGACCTTTTTTACCTTAGTTTCTCTTGGGACTTGAAATTAGTTTCTACAGCATACTTTTTTCCATTTTGGCTTAATTTAATCTGTATTGCAGGGGTAACTCACCCATTGTACAATCAGTATCCAGTGTTGAAGTTGTTCTTTCTTTTTCATTTGTGGACAACATGGCGATGCTGAAATCCGTGTTTTCCTTAAATATATATTGGTATTTAGTCAATTTACTGCAAAATCATATTTTTTTGCCGATGACACGATCTACATCTTTTACTAAATCCAATTATAAATGAATGTAAAATTCGGATTAAATTGTCCAACATCAGTTTATATGCTTAAATAGAAATTAGAAAATCTAAAGAATATAAAAAAGTAAAATTATAACGTACATTTTTGGCACTCGAACGAAATTTATAGTATGCGTGTTTGGATGAAAAAACAGTGAATGCGATTGATTGATTTTAGATATAATATTTTAGGAACGGCTTATTTTAGTGCCTACTTTGTTATAAATTTGAAAAAAAAATAAATAATTTAATTGTTGACTTTTGACAATTTGTTCAGCTAGATTTGCAAAATTCTCCTCTGTGCGCTATTTGTAAGCATGGGATTTATCGTCGGCTGAAAACTCTAATACGGCAGCACGGAATTCGTCCTGTATTTTATTTTAAATTATTCTATTTTATCCTAAATACCGTCAGAATGTGAAAATATCACTTTCAAAAGTCAGTGACGATTTTCGCCGTGACTTTTATTTTTTTTTGTAAACAAGCTGATTTAATTAATATAAGGTGTTTTTCGCAAATTGAAACTAGGTTGAGTTGTGATTATTGTAAGATTTTGTCTAGTAAATTAGTGTGCTTAAATAGGACTTAGAAACTTTACTGAAATTGTATGTGTTAATTTCTATACAATCCTTAGTTGCGTCGCCATGCTAAATTATTTAATAATTTAGTAGGGTAATGAATTAGTTATTTAAAAATAATCAGCCGTATGTATGCATAGATTTTGAAATTGAAAATGAGAAATTCGGATATATTTTAAAATTAAATAACATTTTATTTATTTATTTAAAATTATACATGTATAGGATAATATTGTTTGATTAATTAGAACACAACATACTTGCATTAACATACATGCATTAATTAGGCATTTCATCCAACCCAGCAGCATTTGATTTGACTAGTGAGAATGCCTTAAAGACGTCTACTGTCTCAATATTATAAAATGCACATTTAATTGCAGATGATTCAATAATGATGCTTAGATCAGGATTGTTGATTGTTATCGTCGGTTAAGTAAGTATTTAATCTGCAGTGAAATGAGGTACGTTCGAGTGATCTTTTACAACTGCTGTCATATAATCTATGTTGGTAGTATTATAGAAATACTCCAAATCAATACTCAATAAATCATTGACCAAGAGATCGGGATTAATCGATGAATAAAAACGTCTAGAATATGTTTTGTCCGAAAATGAAGTAATGTTGATATTATTCGAAAGAAAAATTAAGTCATGTTTCGAAATTGCAGGGATACTAACTTGACTACAGAGACCCACGAGGTCGGCACGATTAGTTATGAAGAGATCCTGAAGAGTAGAAGTAGTACAGCTGAAATAAGTTGCTTCATTGTTTAAAATGTCAAGATTTAATGATTCAATGATTAAAGTCCCCACTAATAATTATGTGATTATATCGAGGCGTTAATTCCGTAAGAATATCATCTATATATTCTAATTCTGCAATTGTTGGAGGTCTGTAGAAAACACCAAGTAATATCTTAGTAGAAGGAAACAAAAAGAAATTCGGTATAGTTATTAGAATTGTTAGAGATTTTGACGATTTTTGCATTTGTGTCATTATTTAAATAAATTGCAATGACTCCTCCTCTTATCTCTTGTCGATCATTACGTTGTAGGTTGCATTCATCGTTTGAAACATTTTTCAAGGGAATGCCATATTTGAGCCAGGTGTTAGTGATAGCAATCACGTGAATATTTTGATTTTGAAAGATAAGATTAAGTTCATCAGTTTTATTTCTAATGCTGCAAGCATTTAAGTGACAAAAAAAACACAAAAATCAAATATGTTAGTAAACGTGTAAGGCGATTCGGGAATCGCCTAGAAAACCAATTTCAGAAACTGATAACGATCGTAATAATCCTAGAATAAATGCTGAATTTTACATAAAATTATCTAAAATCGAACTTTTATTTATAAAATGTTGTACATTTTGTTTTTGAAGAAAATTTTGTAATGTTAGACCTGTTAAATGTTTTATTACTCGATAATTGCATATTTTCATAAAAAAAATGTTCTAAAATTCGTATAAAAATATCAATTTTTTGAAAGTTTACGATTTTATACAAAGGTTTTCGAAAATCGGGTTTTAAAAATACCAAAATTAAACAAAAGTCTGAAAAATGACGTTAGAAAATATGTTAAAGAAGTTTATGTTGATAAAGTCGTTCAAAATAGGTTAAAATATTAAAAAAAATATTATTTAATAATCCATAAATAGAATGTAATAAAAGATGCTAAAAGTTCGCAAAAGCCAAAAGTTTAAGAATAAACAGAAAAATGAAAAATATAAATACCATATGATTTGACATAATTAAATTATTGAAAATTCAGAGTCGGAAGTCATTTTACCAAATATAGTTTTCGATTGAAGTGACATGACTTTTTATAAAAAAGACATAAGGTCACAGAGTTATATTGTCACAAAATAGAATACGGGCCATGACTCTATTATATTTGTAATACAATTACAAATAAATATAATGCATTTTATGTTAGTTTGTAGTAAGGACTGAAATCGAAAAAAAAATTATAAATTGTCCTAACTTTGAAGCCCCTTATCCAATTATAAAAAATCAAACAGATTTTTAAAGCAAATTTAATGTCTTTGTGTTGTTTTAAATTGTTTCTCGACTTTTCCTCGTTCTTTTGCGGTATAATACTCCTGACCTGGCAATTGAGAGAATCTTGACATTACATAAGTTTTTTCGCATAACGAGGCAATCGAATTTTGAGAAAAAATATTACTTCAAATTTTTAGCTCGGCGATGTGCTTCCTGGTTCTTTGTGAAATTTATGTCAGGTACTGACTGTACTTTTTTAGTCTTAAGGTCCGCAGCTGCTTTGATTTTACGAACTAAATACTCGCTGCAGCTTGCTCTTGCCGCCAATTTCCGATTCGACAGCCTTGGATTATTCCGATTTTCCTGGCAACGTTCAAGTCTATATCAAATTTCTTTAGAACATTTGATACCGTTTTTTATGAATCTTTTGCCTTGTTGGAAATGGTTTTCTGACTCTATCGCGGATATTCTTTAGAAAATCGAATTGTTGATTTTTGTTTGTCTGTTTTGGTTTTTGTTTATTATAACATTTCAAAGTTAGACATTTTTTCGATGACTCAATTCGATAACTGCTAATTCTGTATATTTTCGTCCGTAAATGTTAAAATAAATAACTAAACCAAAAAAGATCATGTATATATTAAATATTAGTCACACTATTAACAATCATTCTTATATACAAAACATTTGGTAATTTCCATAAAACGATAAATACACACACACATTCAAAAATTACGTGTGTATTGACAGATCAAAATACCGTACCGAATCAATTCTAACACGCACCTCCTCTCATAATTTACAAACAATTTCAAATACTATTGTAAAAATACATACATATAAAAAATAACGATATATATAACAAAACGCAAGTACTATTGGACAAAGAATGCATCGGCGCACGCTGAATAGATCATTGTATAGATGAGCCGAACAAAAATTCTTCCGCCCTGCTGGTCAGACCATATCCCAAATACCTTTCAAATCGTATAATCCATTGTTCTCGAATTCCATCCATTATAACTTAATTTAGCTTGTTTGAGCCAGAACACCTAACACGCCCGACCGCTTGCCTGAGCAATACGCATAAAGATGTGCATCCGAGTTGAGAGCATATAGGTATATATATGTATATAAAATATCTGTTAACAACTCAATTATTTCGTATGCACACAGTATATGCCGTTAACTGCAGCTCACTGAAGGTGCTTAACACGCCGCGCAGACCGGCCGGCCGGTGTAAAAAACCCCTCTCTGAATCTTTGCGTGTATGCATTTTTTTATTGTTGTTGTTGTTGTATATTCTTTTCATCATCTATTTTAACAAAAGTGAACAGCACACACGGTGAGTGCAGCACCATCTCAGCAACAACAACAAAAACAATAATAATAATGTATAATATTAGTGCGAAGATGAAGCGTTTCGACGCTCGCTGCTGTCGCACTGCGTCTGCACCCCGCAAGCTCCGATAACTTACCCGCGACGGACAATGCAGAGTGTGTGAGGTCGCACCTCGACACTACACACGTTGACGATGGTTTGTGCGTGTGTGTGTGTATGCCTGTTGTAGTCATGCCCTATAACAAAACACACAAAACCCTAAAACACACCGGTGACCAGTGCTATATAGCTCAACGTGTGAGCATTCTCATCAGCGCGCGCGGTCATCCATTCCAATCGCACGGCATATTATATATATATATATATATATTTGTCTGTCTGTGTGTGTTTGTTCATATAATTAATAATACTTATACGTTCCGTAATCTTGTTACTGATGTTTACATTCCGGGGTTATTATTTGACGTGACTCGGACCGTTTCAAGATATAGCTCTAGTCGCCGACACTCGAAGCACATTTATATAAGTCAGCGTTGAAGCAATTTTATATTTCGAAAGGTATCTCGAGGATCGTTTACAACAACTGTCAAAATAGTATTTAAGGTACATTTAAATTGGGATATTCTTAAATAGGTAGGTGGTATTTTTTATTGAATAATGAAAATAACTGTATTACAAAAAAAAAATATTGATGAGACGGATGGGAAGGAGGGGCGGATAACCCGATAACAAAATATATAATATATACCTTGAAATTTTCTGACTATATAGAAATATATATGTAAACGGCTGACTTCTCAAGTAGCACATAATTGGCCAGATTAAGATGTTCACAAATTATATTGGACAGAGAAACATTATTTTTTTACAAATTAGCAACCTTGAAGACTTTAACTGCCAAACACTGGTGTTACCGTTCCTGTGGTGTGCATCGTCCGGAGCGGCCTTCTTGTTGTTGTTGTTGCTGCTGCTGTGGCCATAGATTTCATATTTTACTGTCGTCCAATATACATATATGCGTACACGAAATCTATTCATAAGTATAACTGCGCTTGCACAGTACGGGGTCCAAGACGTGAATTATATATGTATGTTGGTTTTTTTCCTTCTTATAGTCCACAAACCGATACACAAAAGTACATATTCACGAATTGTAGTGTCAAGAAAATGTTAAGCCTCTGGTTTTGATATCGCCGACAAGCAGATTTTACATACACACACGCACGCAGGCAGCCGTCAAACCGTTTGCACCTTTATATTACCTATATGCATATATGACACAAGCGCATTGTGGTCCCTAGAGGGTCTCCTCGACTCACTATATAGCCGCATGTATATACACATTTTAGAACCGTAAAATAGTTTACATTATCAGATATAATATGGGATAAATAGAATGTATATATATAACCCTTGGGGTCACCTTTTGCGCACATTCTTTACATATTAATCTGGTGACTAGGCCTCTTCACGGATTATGGAAACATAAAATATTGAAACATCTAAATGAAAATAAACAATTGAGCATTCGATTTGTTTATTGTCAATAATTGTGTGCGACCAATGAGCATTCAAAGGACAGCAGAGCGAATCGAGATTTTATGGTAAGACCGTTTTGTGGCTCTTAAATATATATTTGTTATAGAAATATTGCAATTTTGTATGGTTCTTATATTTGAGAAAATGTTATACAAGTAGAATATTAAAAGCATTAAAATGTTTTGTTTTATAATCTTATTTCCAAATTTATTATGTTCATTTTACTAGTTTTTTTTTAACCGTTGCCGTTGCCTTCCAACTAATCAATCTGTTGTATTTATCCACTTTCATTTAATCTCTTTCTGATGTTACGCATGTTATCAAAATTGTATATTTTCAGCCAGCTTAACATTTTTAGTCGCCACTTACTCGCATTATGCGGTTCGAATGCGTTCGAATGCGTCCTTAAGCACTTTCATAAATCTATACAGAAACGCAGTTGCTCATACTAATTCGTTCAGGGTAACTGCTCTATCAAGTGTATGGGTGTTACAAGCGGAATTTATAATATCCATGCATATTACAATCCAAAAAAAACTAGTCATTGCCTCGACAGCTCCAAAATGCGAATGGTTTCGGCCATTCTTGGTGTGATAGCTTTAGCCAAGGTGGCCCATGCTATAATTTCCCGATGAACTGAAAGCTTTGACTGTGGCGTCGCGTGATAACAGATCCACTTGGTTGTATTCGCCAGGTACGCGATTCCATTTAGCAAAAGTAGTAAATTTCATAATCGATGAAATGTTGTGAGCGACCTGGTGTCCTTTTTTAGCCAATGCAACACTATCATGGAATCAGTCCAGACATAGACTGGGATTTGCTCCAGTTAGAAGGCATCGGTTACATGGCCGCGCCTAGCAACTCAAGGAGTGAAATAGTAAGAAGCCGTCCTTTCCATGATCGTTCCTTAAATAGTCACAATAACCATAATAATATTTGGAGGCATCGCAGAAAATATGCCATTGTGCTGCATTCCATCAGGAACCTTAATACCAGCTAGATCCATTATGCCATTGTGAAATTGAAGCCAACGTGTCATGATTTCTACAGGAACCGACTGGTTTCATCCAATTTTCAAACGCCATATGTCTTTTATTATAATTTTACCGTGTACAATAACTGGTTCAAGCAAACCACCTTGGATATCCGGCATATCATCTGCCGTTTCATTATTTGTATCGGAGAATCTCGTGTTTAGTTAATAAGATTATGCTTGAAATCATCAGCATGTGGCTGCCAGCCCATTCCATTATCATTATTGATAGACACTTCTTGAGTAGTCAGGTGACCAAACTCACGAGCCTAATCGGAATGACTAGTAGTCCATTTAGCCAAAGGAAAACCTCCAAGCCGTAACATTGCAGACAAATCAACATGACGTTTGACCAATTCTTTATAATTATCGCATCCGGTAAATAAATCGTCTACATAAAAACACGACAGTGATAGTCGACAGCTAACAGAAAATGTTCCTGGTAATCGAGGGCGCACTGTCTAAGAGCTCTGACTGCATTAAATGTGGCTCAGATGAAACTCCAGACAACGCAATTGAAAACAAATTCCCTGATTGATTCATGAATGTTGCGTCGCCATAAAATCCTTTAATAGTTCCAATAGCAATATGATTTATCTCATAGGGATGGTTACGACGTAACGACCCTTTATCCGATGACGTGTGGCAATGAAATTGGTCTCGGCTCTATCCAAATCTGCTGTCATGACATGATCAGCAGGTCCATCATTGACTTCCCAGAATCTCTCGAGATTGACCTCAACTTCATTAAGTTTCGTATACTTATGTGGAACGAACGATATGTTGGCGTGAGTCTATCATCCCAACTGCCGCAAACAATCTGTCCGAGCGACGTGTTTTGTGCAATCAAATTACTTTTATCAATCCTAACAATGACGGAGCGAACAATGGAAGCCCACGTACCAATACCAATTATCACATTAGCTAAGTCTTCAAAAAACAAATAATTAAAATACGCATGTCCTCCTAAACTTCTTCTAATTCAAAATAACTTAAACAATAGTGACTTATATGTAGTTATTCAATACTATAAACCGTGATAAAAGTTTCAATTCTTTAATGAATGTACCAATCCAATTTTGAATTTTTTGCTGTCCATTTACCTCACAAATAAATAAAAAAAAACGATTTTTTTATTTTAGAACCTAAAAGTACCCACTAAATTAAGAGTTTTTTTTAATATATAATACAATTCTTATGCCCAAATTGACGATAGTTGCAATAATGGGAAACAAAACTAACCTGCTAGTATAACACTCAAATTCAGAAAAAACTCTACTTTAAACGTATTTGAAAATATTTATAATTTTTTTATATTTATATAATATTTATTATTATTTTTAAATACAAGCAATAAAATAATTTTAATGTTAATTAAATGAACTATTTACATCTTAAAAAAGGTGTGACCGTAAAATTGCTGTATATTTAACCCATTGATTGATCCAGATGTTTAGGAAATCTCAAAGTCAATAAGAAAAGGGAGAAAGTAAACTGGTGGTACTATTTTAAAAAAAAATGCCTGGTGTCCAGTTCAGAAAAATAGACCGATCCTTGTGTACAGCTCGACTTCTTGATAAAAAATCAAAAACCAAAAAAAAAACAATTCTTATGAATAAAATTACCATTTACTGGTTTTCAGTAAAAGTCAGTTTGCATGATTAACACCTACATTTACTAAAAATAAGTAAATGTTGGTGTGATTTATGCGCATTATTTACTGATTTTAAGTAAATTCTGATGTGATTTCCGCGCTTTATTGACATAAATTACTCAATTACTAAAAATAAGAAAATGCTGGTGTGATTTAAGCGCATTATTGGCATGAATTAGTCCTTTATTTACGGATTTTCAGTAAATGTTAGTAATATTTATGTCATTATTTGCATGAATCATACTCACATTTACTAAAAATTAGTAAATGCTGCTGTGATTTATGCTAAATACTTAAATGAATTACACCAACAATTACTAAAAATCAGTAAATGTGAATTAAGCAACATTGGAATAAATTAATTGTTTTCGAATCATTGTTAATTTACTAAATTCAAGCATTATATTCTTAAATCAAGCAAATTTAGGGTTGGTGCCAAATTGATAGGCTATTTTCTTGAGTTATGCCAATGTTCCTTAGTTTGTTCGTTCCTTGTATGAATTGTCGTTTTCGGTGAATTTTGAAACATTTTTTTATTTTATATTATTATAAAACTTTTTTAAGTTATAAAACAATTTGATGATACCCTCAAACAAATATGTTCAAAATTAATATAAAATAAAAAAATGTACTGTATTTTTATTATTTCATCACATAAAATGTCATTATACCTCCAAAATTGTACTGGTTATATATTAATATAATGCATATAATATAGTCAACACAAATTCTTATGCGCTCCAATTTGTTTATTATTTTGGCAACCAAGTAAGCCCGTGGGGCCAAAGTGTACATAATAACTGCATTTAACGTCGCACACAGGTATATACACAATTACACAATACACACACCGCGCATCCATCCATCGCCAATGCCATTCCGACAAAAATGAATTTCGCATATCACGCGCTCACGCACGCGCATATATGCCGAACCGCAACCGCCTTATTATACCATTCAGCCATAATTTATTCCCACGTATTTACTACAATATTTATGCCACTGTGGTTATAGCGCATTATGTTTCGATCGGACTCACATACACATACATGTACGTATTTATATATACTATATATGTATAAGCGCATGATTTTGAAAATCAACTAACCACAAAACGAGCGCGGTCGCCGTGCGCAAAGAACATACCAATCCAATTAATCATCGCACGCAGATGATGAGCCGCGAAACGACGGCGCGACGGACGCCGCGCCGCGCACTGGGCATCTATACAGAGATTCGCGGTGTGCGCTGCCGTGTATTTAGCGAAATTATATTGCGCACATATATACGCGAAAGCGTTTCACGGGGCACCAAGAGTAAAATATTTAATAAGACGGTTGTTACTATAACGCGCAGCGCTCGCCGCCGAGGCTGTGTTAAGCATCAAACAACAGGGTGGCTTTGCCTCTATACCATATATTATATAGCGGTCATCTCACAATAATTTTATTTTTTAAATCATTAACATTATGTAAACAAAGTATATATACATGTATATAGTTACTCTTGAAATAAGTCAAATAAGTCATTATCAAGGGTGGTTTACCTTAAAAAGAATTATTTTTTTGTTTTTCATAATCAAAAATGTGTCGGTTACAGGTACTTCTTGCCATCCATTTATTTGATATTGCCAAAAGTTGTTTTTCTTAAGACATATTCAAAAAAAGAATAACATAAGGAATACGATACGGTGCGTTTACACCTCAGTCTATATTCTCGGCAATGTTGCATTAGTCTTAAAGCCGATAAATCCCTGATGTAAACTGTCTGTCAAAATTGACCTTATGAGCATTAGATTAATTATAATTTTGTTTATTATTTAGCAATATAAAAAGCAGATGCCATAGGTCTGGTATCATGTTTTTTTTTCCAAAAATGACAATTCTAGAGGCAAAAGCCAAAATAATTTGCTTAATTTGCTAGAGAAGGCTGAATGCCATAAGAAAAGTTGAGAAGGGAATTTATCTGATATTGGATTTCGAATTGCAACTAGCACTTTGTGGTATTTTCTGAAAGTTCTCTATTACAAAATGACGCCGGACATTTATCTTTCAATAATATTAGTTAGTAGTTAAGTAAGTAAGAAATGGCCATTTTTTGCCAGTATTCGAATTAAGAGTAATTTTATCCCAGTATATATGATTTCATTCGACCAAACGATTGCATACATAATCACGATCAAACCAAAATCCGTTAATACAGCCAATAACTTTGCCATAATTTACCTTAATACAAGCGATGCGCATATTTGTATACATTCACTAGTCACAATGGAATGTGGTTGCTGAATCCGAACAGAGCCTTGTTGTAACAATCAAAGGAATGTTCAAATCAAGATTTTGGACTACTTCTTGTGTGCACTCGCACGCTCTCGACGCGAGACTACCCGCAGCCTTTGCCCACAAAACAGCACAAATACGCAAAACTCTCTTACACACAATAATAATAATACGCACACATTCTGGACATATGGAATCTTTGCCAAACCAGCGACAGCGTTTTGTACATATTTTATTAATAAATATGCATGTTTCTGTAAATGCTTTGTATATATATTTATTTATATATATTTCGTTTTATATGAAGATAAATGTACGCAAAGATAAAACTGGGTCTGGGCCCAATATATCACATGCAATAAAATAAATACGTGACACAATTTTTATCGCTCTGGAGCGTAAAATATTTATTGAAATTGTAAGATTATTATTTTTTTTTTTGCAAACAAATATGTGTGAAGCTTTTGTTTTTTATATGTGTTATTTCAAGATGATATGCAATATGCAACAATGTGTATAAATTCAATATTTTCATTTAACTATGCATTCCTCATTTTCCATGTTTTCGATAATAAAATAAAGAAAATAACTAAATGTGTTTTAGGGAGGATTAAAGTGTTGTATTTGTTATGAATTTTTAGATAATCAAAAATATAATAGTACAGAGTTAATTACATTAATATTGGATTTATTTTTGATTGTTTCATGAGTTTCCTCCTACAAAATGTAATTGTTCTTGTTCTAATTGCGTAGTCCAAAAAATATATAGCAATTTGAAAGGATTTTTTATTTGAAAAAACATATTCAGTCGTCAGCCGGTCAAATAATTTGACTTCAGCCGATTGCTCCGCATGGTTCGCTCAAAGATAGTGCGTACATTTTACGTGGAATAGATAAAGTAAATGTTTAGTCCATTTAAAATTAAAAAAAATACATTTTTATGTCAGGGTTCAAAATCACAAAAGTTTCTTATTTTTTTTAAATTGAATTCAAAGACCAAGAGCAAGTGACAGTCAACAAAATGACTGTTATTAAAAAAAGAAAAATCAATTCGGAAATTTTAGAAAATACAAATATTAATGTCTAAGTTTTTCAGCGGCCTTTATAAGTTCTTTAAATGGATCGAGGGTTGAAGTGGAATAAGACATCGCGAGGAGCACAAAACAGTTAACACATCACTCAATAAGTCCGTAAGATAACTAAGAAAAACACATTTTTTTTGCAAAATTTGATCTTATTCATCAACATACATTCCTTCAAGAGTGATACAATCTGTCCAACGCCGCTCTAGCATTTCGACACCTTTT
>JANSTU010025127.1:0-12856 GCA_027564075.1 Bolitophila hybrida
ACACGGTTACGTTTGTTGGACTGTCGTCGCGATGATTCCGTTGATGTGGTCTTTCGCTTCGAGGCATAGTCCAGATCATCCTTGCTTTGGGATGTGATTTTATTGCTGCCACGACTTCTCTGTCGACCGGGCTTTTTGCGGGGGCTCTTCTCGACTACTTCGTTGTCGCCAAGTCTGTGGATGGATGAAATAGTTTTGTTTGGTAAAAATCACGAAATGTGTATACAGTTTTATGTGTTTATATAAAAAGCGGGATATTTCTTTGGCAAATGAAATTGCACAAGAGATCATATTTCCCAATGAAATATGTCCCTTAATAAAAGTAAAAAAAAATCATAATGAATATGTCCCCGATCGAAGAAATCTTGTAGAGGTATTTACAAGTACAATTTCTTTTTATTCATTAAATGAATTCCAAATGAAAATAATTAATTAATTAATTAACTTTAAAAAAAAACTACCTAAATTTACCTAATTCTCAAATTACGACAGCAGAAAAATCAATTAGAAATAACTTCCCTAATTTTTTTGTTTGGGTGCATTTGATCATGATGCATGATGGAGTCAATTTTTAGATTTGGGACTTGTTTTCATTACTAATACTCTGAAAAGTTTTTAGGAGTACATTTTTTTTCCTATGGTTTGGGACTATTTTTACACATATAGTAGAACTTTTGTTATAAATAAAAATTCAAAAAAAAAACTTTTAAATAAATTTGGTGCTAATTTCGTTGTAAGTTTTTGATACATCTCTACAAACATATTGGGATTCTGAATTTTTTATTTGGGAGTTAATTCTTTGGCCCCTAAAACATATATTATTAAAATAAACTTAACAAAACTTTTAATATTTTTCGGTGAGATTTTGATACAAAACATATTATTAAACGAAATAATAATTATTATTATTTTAATTTTGATTGATTTTTGTGACAAAAAACTTAAAAAAAAACTATTTTTCTTTGGTGCTACTTTCGTTGTAAGTTTTTGACAAACCTTACAAAACATAGAAAATAATCCCTAATTTTGGATACAAAAATAATACAATTTCGTCAGAAATAAAAGCCAATCAGAAATATACTCCCCCAATCAATTATCTTGTTTTTTTGTGAAAATTTTATTTTTGTGAGAGTGAAATAAATCCAGAAAACTCACCACAACAAAATTAGTTTCACGGTAATACACATATTTTGGGAATTAATTCGTTTTCTTGTTTTGGGATGATTTTGCGTTACTAATACAAACTCCGAAAAAACAGTTTTTCTTTAGTGCTAATATCGTTTTGAGACAGTTTACTAAACATATATTATAGAAGACTAAAGAAAATATTCCCAAACAGTTTTTTTGTTTAATAATATAAAAAGGGATAATATGTTTTATTCTTGGGCAAAAACTAATTTTGACGTGAAAAAAAACAAATAAAGAGGGAGTTAGGGGAGTTATCCCTTAGTCAATGATCTTGTTTAAGTTTTTTGGAAGCGTGAAATAAATCCGGATAGCTCAGCACAACGAAATTAGTTCTAGTAATACAAAAGTTTTTTTTTGGGAGTTAGATCTTTTGATTTTTGACCTTTTTCCTTTTATTTTTTATACACGATAATGAAGTCTCCCCGAACAAACTTGTTCTTCTTTTATAATTTTTGTATTGAAATAATTGCATTTTGTTGGCAAGTTTTGTTGCCTAGTAGGTAATTTTGAAACATTTTCTTTTATATATTGGAACTTTTCCCTGTATACCCAAAAGACGCTCGTTTTTCGTACAAAAAAACTCTCTTTATCAACATTTTAAATTTGTTTTTAAAAAATTGAAGTAATTTTAGTAATTTTACAAAAATAATTGGTTGATGATGATGTTGGTTTTTTTATGTCTAGCAAGAAGTTAATTATAATAAACTTACCCTAATCCATTCAGCATTGCTTCCTTGGCAGCCTCAATAATCGGGTACGGTTTACCATGACACGTTCCACGGAAATCATCGTTATCAATTGACCAGAACATAATGCCTCCCAGTCCATTTGCAACGACGTACTCTCCCTTTTTGCGTGCAATTTCCTCATCATCATATCCAACCCATTGGTTCTCCTTAAAGGCGTACGGTCCCATTGCCTTTGGATTTGGCTGTACAACCGTCCAGTCCTCGTCATCGCGTATATTTTGACAGATCTGCAGGAGATTATGATAAACAATTTGATGGTTATGCTAATGCTATTGATTACCTCATAGTAGGCCAGATAACCCTTCTCACGGGTAGCATCTCCTTGTGCTCCGGGTCCATCGGATGGTGCTCCAATTTCTGTGGATTCATCGTTGAGCAGTGTATATGAACGACCGTACGTCGGAATACCAAGAACCAACTTATCACGGTCAGCTCCTTGATTCAGATAGAACTTGATGCTGTAGTCCTAATAAATCAAAACAGTTTGGATTAAATTTGTTTTTTTTAAGGAAGTTTGTTAACTTACAATATTTAGTTCAGTGTCATAGTTGTACTCGTCTTCCTCCTCCAGTGCATAAAGAGGTGCATGATGATTAACAGATGGCTCGAACGCACTGTGATAATCGTAACTCAGCAAATTGAACCAATCCAGGTAGCGATTTAGTTTCTTGATATCGTATCCCTTTTCAATGTATTCAATACCAGCAGGTACAGCCATTGTCAGGAGAAGACTATACGGAATTGAAGGAATGAATACCATTTAAGGGTTATGTAAATATAAAATTACCGTGGACGTCCTGTTTTCGATGATTCCCGTTCGAATTCCTCACGTAGTTCTTGCACAAACTGTGCATAATTATCACGATCACGTGGTTTACCTCCATCACGGTAAGCTGGATACTCCCAGTCCAAATCGAGTCCATCAAAATGATTCTGACGCAAGAACTTTACAGTGTTACGTGTGAACTGTTGACGACGCTCAGAACTGGCTACAAGCGATGAGAATCTCGATGAACCCTCATTCCAGCCACCTATGGCCAGCATACACTTAAGATTCTTGTTGTAGGTTTTAAGACCGGTAAACTTTGAGTAGCCACCCTGTTCGATGTCCTGATACTTATCGAACGGTTTCAGTGTATTGTCCTTGGTGAATCCACCAAAGGCATAAATCAAATGTGTACACAGGTACGGATTAATGTTCTGTGGATTGAACTTTGCCGTGCCTGGTCGATAGACACTCCAGTTTGTGTAGTAGCATACGACACGTGCCTCTGAACTTTCACCTGGTTTAAGAGCAAGTATGGTAATGAAATTAAGAAATAAATCGTTATAGAAAGGTGCACTTACTGAATTTAATCAGACACAGCACGTAAATCAGAAGAATTACCCAGGATGCTGCCGCTTTTTCAAGCTGAAATAAATAAAAAAAAAATAAATAAATTTGTGTGGCTTAAAGTTCATTAAAGTGTGGGTCTCAGATATCCATTGTTGTTTTTTTTAACAGTTTTAACAGTTTTGTGTATAAAAAATCACTTCTAATAATAACAACAAACACCTGCAAGTTGTGACCCATCAGATTTTATCTTTTGACTATGTATGACCGCACAGCGACGTTTGCATAACATAAAGAAGCCGCATAGCATCGTCGTAGGATTTATGTAATATCACCCATCTTATACAACATACAACATATGTATATTTTATATTAAATACATAATGCAGAAATTTTGTGGGTATTTTATTTATGCTAATCAATCCGAATCATCCGAAGTGACCACAGCCCGGGAAATAAATGATAACTTTTGATTAGAAATAAAACTGGTATTTTCATGTGAATTTTAATGCATAAGATGCCGATGTTTTGTACATAACAATAAATATATACATAAATTCAGGTTTTAAGTGGCTAAAAATATATTGAAATGTCGAGGTTAACAAGTGTAACGGTGTATAACATCACTTTTGTTTTCATTTAATAATATTTTATTATGTCTGGGATTTTTGTGTATAATTTTGTAATTATGCGATGCAAAATATGTATATTTTTTTCATTCAGAATTCTTTTGTGAATGCATCAGTTTATGGGCTAAATATAGTAGTCTAGAATGGAAGTTAGAGAAAAGAAGGTATTTGGAATGCAGATTTGGATGGATCTTATTTTGAATCATGTGATGTAGGTGGCTCCTTCTGGAAACACTTCAAATGTGTTTTGTTTTATTGGTATTACCTGTTTGTGGCGAGGGGTTTTTTACGGCAATAAACAATTGAATTCATAGACATTTTTAGTTTTTGTTATTTCTAAATAAAGAGTGGGTTTCTTTGATAAACAACAAATTTATAGGTAGTTAGAAAAATTTTGACCTAAATAAATTACAATTTATGATTTCTATAATTGTATTTTTGATATATTATTTAAACGCTCAGAAATAGAGCAAAATCTACTTAAACGGACTCACAAGGTTACCTGAATTGAAATAATTGTAAAAGATGCTTTATAGCAGACACTGCCTGAAGGTTGCAGATTGCAGAACTCATAACATATCTCCTGTTAAGCGTTTACTCCCAATTTGTCTCAATTAATTCGACGTTTTAAGAATAATATTGCATTTTTTTTCTGTATTTCCTATTTAAATATAATAAATGGTCTCAGCAAAACCATTAATTTCATGCCCAATTACGGAGGTGTGACTAAACATATTTGAATTTTCAAAAAAATGTCTTCTTTGCCAACATTATAAGATTTTTCGCGGCTTTATGTTTCTGTTTTATAAATAAAATAGCTCAATTGATTTGATCATCGATCAAGTTTAGGTGACAGGTTTTGTGTCACAAAATATTTACTAAAGTTTGGCAATTCGTTAAATTTTGGTCAATTTATTGCACAATTTATTTTGGCCTTAAGGCTTTTTTTAATCGATTATTATTATCAATGTTTTAAAAATTGATATGATATGATATGATTATTTTTAGCATATTTGTTTACTAAAAAAATACGAAAGTTCAGATTCTTGCACTTTTTTATATTTAAAATCTTTTAGTAAAAATCGAGTGATCTATTATTATTATGAATTTTTATGTTGATCACTTTTCTACTAGTAAAAATGTTTAACAATTTTTTTAATACAATACATTTTTAATAATCAATCGGCATTATTTATTATTTGTAGACATCGATTATTATTATCAAGTTTTTTTATACTTTTAAAATTCGTGTGGTTAAATTTTAGCACTTTTTTGAACTAATAAATGCGAGTGTTTTTAATTGCGTAATGTTTCCAAGAAATCGAGTGATCTCTATTATATTATTATCAATTTTTTGCCTTGAGCTAGTAAAAATGCAGTGCATATCACTTTTTTTATTATTATTAAATAAAATGCGAGCGTTAGTTTTTTTCGGTCTTTTTATCATTTAAAATCGATTACACGAGTAAAGACATTTTATACTAAAAAAACGAGTGATCGATCGATTATTGTTATCAACTTTTTGAGTATATTTTTTATTTAGTAAATAATAAATCGAGTGAATATTTAACTATTTAACTAATAAAAATTGTTTTTCCACTTTTTTACCATTTAATATCGAGTAATAGATTTAGAGAATTTTTACTAGTAAAATTAAGGTTGTTATTTTTAACAAATTTTTACTAAAAAAAAAATCGTCTGATTGTTTTGTTTTTTACTTTTTAACATTTAAAAATGATTAAACGATATTAAAGATTTTTAAATATCGGGTTATTGATTTTTATTATAAATGTTTATTTTTAGAATTTTTTTTTTAGTGGTAATCATTGAGTCGGTATTTTTTAACGGGACGGTATTTTGCATTTTTATTTAAAATCGAGTAAATCAATTTAGAAAATTGTATCTTTTATTTTTTTTTGTAATTTTTCAATTTAAAATTAAGTGAATATTTAATTTAATACATTATTTTGCTAGTAAAATTCGAGTAATCGAATATTATTATACATTTTTATTTTAACTTTTTACTATTTAATATCAAGTGTGGTTATTGTTTAGCACTTTTTTATCGATTTTATTTTTTTTGACTATTTACTATTTGAAATTGAGTAATTTATTTGCTAGAAAAAACATATCGATCATTATAATACATTTTAATTTCTACCACTTTTTTACTAGTGAATATTGAGTGATTTATGTTTAGCATTTTTTACTAATAAAATGAGAGTAGTAGTTTTTTGTAATATTTTTCTGTTAAACAGTTATTCAAAAAAGATGACAGATTGATTGTTATTATCAATTTTTTTTAGAGCAATTTTTAATCGGTGGTCGTCTTTATCAATTTTTTACTAGTTAAAAATCAAATAGTTGATTTTTTTTTTTTTTTTAGTTAAAATCGAGTTTTTGTCGACACTTAATTAGTAAAATTTGAGTGATTGATTTTTGGTACTTTTTTTACTAGTCACAATCGAAGATTTAGTACGATATTACTAGTAACAGCCTTATAAATCGAGTTATTGATTTCTTGAACTTTTTACTAGTATACATCGAGTTGCTTATTTTTAGCCCTTTTCGGGCCTTGATTGTCAGCATTTTTATCTATAATAATTAAAATGAAGATATCGAGTTTTAGTACATATATGATACGGATAATCGAGTTTTCGATTTTTATCATTTTTTTTTCTAGCTAAGTAAAAACTAATAAGTTTATAACTAAAAAAAGAATCAGTTTTTAGTAAATACATTTTTGGGTTTTTGCTATTAAAAAGCATCAGTTTTTTAACTAGTAAAAAAGCATTAATCTTTTTTAGTAAAATAGCTTCATTTTTTTTGAAGCTACTAATAAGGCAACAGTTTTTTAACTAATAACAAATCATAATTTTATTTAACTAGTAAAAAAGCATTAGGATTTTATCTAGAAAAGCATCAGTTTTAAGCTAGTAAAAAAGCATCAATTTTGTGGCTAGTAAAAAAGGATCAGTTTTTAGCTAGTAAAAAAATCTTCACTTTTTTGGCTAGTAAATAAGGATCCGTATTTTGGCTAGAAAAAAGGATCAGATTTTTAATCTATTAAAAATGCATCAGTTTTTCAGCTAGTAAAAACCATTTTTTTAGCTAGTAAAAAGCATCAGTTTTTAGATAGTAAAAAAACATATGTTTTTTGGCTAGTAAAAAAGGGTCAGATTTTTAAGCTAGTAAAAAAGCATCAGTTTTTTGGCTAGTAAAAAGCATCAGTTTTAGCTAGTAAAAAAGCATCAGTTTTTAGCTAGTAAAAAGCAACACTTTTTAGCTAGTAAAAAAGGTCAGATTTTTAAGCTAGTAAAAAAGCATCAGTTTTTTGGCTAGTAAAAAAGCATCAGTTTAGCTAGTACAAAAGCATTAGTTTTTGGCTAGTAAAAAAAACCTTCGGTTTTTTGAGCTAGTAAAAATGCATACATTTTTTAGCTAGTATAAAAAAAATCTTTTTTTAGCTACTAAAAAGCATGTGGTTTTATCTTAAAAAAAAAAACAGTTTTTTAGCTAGAAAAAAAGCAATAATTTTAGTTTAAATTCAAGCATTTAGCACAGAAAACTAAATAAAGTATAATCTATTTACAAATACAAATAATATGGTATGTACAGCAGTAGACAATTCATTAAAGCTTAAAACGGGCATACGAGATTAACAAAACTGATACTTATGGCTATTATGGCTGCTAGCTACATGCATCCACAATTCCATTTGATCTTGCCCAACAATTCAACTATAGCTTTGTACGCGCAAAGTTATCGCGGAATTACATAAAAAAACACATTTTAATCCGCATTCAGTCTACGATAAATACGTAGATATAATATATAAATATAAATATATATCTAAGTGTTTGTGTATGTTCAGTCATTACACTTTACATAAATATGCCAAAGATGCACATCGCTCGAGCGAATGCGTAACCGGTGAGCTCGGTCTTGCGCGTATTTATATATACGATTATGGACGCTCATGCATTTGATTTTTGGTATGCCAGCATAACATGCAGGATATGATGTCACAGAGCTTTTCGTGTCTGAATAACTGTATGTAAAAAGTCATATGTACATTAATTACTAATATATGAATTACTTAATAAGTGTTATTTGCGTCCAAATTAAGCGAAATAATAAAGGTACACGCATAATAAACTTCTGCGATATATCGACGACGACGCATATTTATGATCACATCCGCACACTCGCTTACACTTGACGATTTTTATGTAATTATACTTATAAATTATGGTCAGTGTGTGTGTAATCAGGTACACTTGGAATAAATTTAGCTATGTTGTTGTTTATTAAATACCGTTTCGTATATGAATTAAGTATTCATCGATCGTTTGCATCACAACGGAATCGCAGAACGCGAAATGCGGCGAATCGTGATCTGCATTTTGTGAGCTGAGAGACGACCAACGACGACGGTACTCATAATTCGATCTGACGCATTTTTTTTTGAAAGAGTTTCTTTTCAAGGTGATCTTTGTAAAGGCGTATATAGAGAAATTTTAACAAATAATAATGATAATGATATTCATTTCTGCGAGTTTGTTGAGGATTATTTCTGTGGAAATCTGTACGGCTGAATTGGGCGGATAATAATACATTTTGAAGAGACAATTCAATTGAATTGTTTGCATATAAATGTTATTACTAATAAAATAATGAATGATATTTTACAGTTTATTTTTATGTGAATGTGGGTTTTTGTGATTTCTGATATTCTGCAGCTGTTTCTTCGACAGGGCTTTTACAGCCCAGTGTTTTAGTTAGTAAAATAACATAATTTTTTTTATATTAGCTAGTAAATATATCTGTTTTTAGAAAAATAGCATTAGTTTTACTTGTAGAAAATAACATTTAGTATTTTGAATAATAGTGAAATATCATCAGATTTTCAGCTTGTAGAAAAAAAACAGTATTTAAGCTTCTAAAGCTAAAGTTTTTTAAACTGATATATGCAGTATATATTTAACTAATAACTATTAAAATAATAACTATCATATGTTTTTTGATATAAGAATATTAATCCATATTTTACTACCAAAAGGCTTTTGAAATTTTCGCAGCTTGTCGAAACATTCGTTTTACAGCTAATAAATTTCTAAATTATAAAAAAAAAACAGTTAAAAGCATTAGTTTAGCTAGTGAAAAAGAATCAGTATCAAAATCTGATAGTAAAACTCAAAAAGTAAACTTTATTAAAATAATTTAAAATCGCCAAATGAACTTTTTAAATTTTAAATTAATTATTAAAACCAATAAGCAAATAATAGTAAAAAAAATCCAGTTTGATTTATAAAATAATCAATAATCAATAAAATCGTCAGGTTTTTAATAAAAAAACTTATCACTTTTGTATATTTTTTTAACGAGTAAAAAAGGAGAAAAAACTTTTTTTAGTAGAGTTTTAATAAAACTAAAAATTATGTTTTTTTTTTTTTTTTCTTTCAAGTCCAAAATTAGTTTTAAGTTTTAAGAGAATAAAAAAATTATCGGCAATTTTTTAACGACTAAAAAAACTTCATTAAAATGTGAATTTTAATTTAACAATTTAACTTAAAATGTATTTTTTTCGAGTATAAAATTACCATTGAGTTTAAGCGAATAAAAATCATCGTCATTTTTTACCGAGTTTAAAATTATTGTTATTTTTATTATACATTTATCGTTGAGTTTTATACGAATAAAAAATCATCTTCAAGTTTTTAACGACTTAAAAACTTTCTTTAATTTTTTGGGAATAATATCGTTAACATAATATTTCATATATTCTAGATTAAAATTATTTTTGTGTTTTAAGCGCATTAAAAATATTGTCAAGTAAGGCAAAAAAATATCGTTATGTTTTTATCGTTAACTTCAAATTTACATTTTAAATATACATGTTTTTTGTAATATGTGCTTCATAAAATAATCTAATTAAAAAAAAAACGACAAAAAAAACTTCGCTAATATGTGAGTTTTAAGTTAACAATTTAACTTAAAATGTATTTTTTTCTCGAACTTTTCTTCTTTTTTTTCGAGTATAAAATTATCGTTGAGTTCCAAGTGAATAAAAATCATCGTCATGTTTTTACTGATTAATTATGGTTATTTTTTCTATTATACAATAATCGTTGAGTTTTAAGCGAATAAAAGCATCTTCAAGTCCTTAACTACTAAAAAATCTTCGTTAAATTTGTATCGTTAACTTTGTTTATAGCCTATATGTTTCCATAAATTTGATATCATTTGTGAATCAAGAACAATCTTAACTAATCAATATTTATGATAAATAATGTTTTTAATCGTTTTCAATACCATTTTGAGGATCGTTGAGTTCTGGGGAACATATTATTTTATTTATTCGAGTTTAACATTATTTTTAATTTTTAAGCGAATAAAAATATATCGTCATGTATTTACCGACAAAAAAATTATCGTTATGTTTTAATCGTTAACTTAAAATTTACAACATACATTTTTTCTAATGCGTGCCTCAAAATATAATCTAATTAAAAAAAAAACACAAACATATCGAAACAAACATATTAAGTTTACAGTAAATACAAAAAATCGTTATGTTTTTATTCATTATTCATTATTATTTCATTCATTATTTAGTTATTTTTGTTATTTTTTCAAGATTCTCATTGGACCCTTTTAATCCCTTGTGGGACATAGGGCCAGTGTGCGATGACGCGACTCTAGCAAATTTGCAGGGCAAATGCGCATATTTTTAAGATATCTCTATGCACCGAGATCTATCTTGCTATTTTATATTCGGAATCGTTAATCATCAACGCCATCATACACTTATTGTTCTATACAGGGTGCGTGTGTATATGTTAATTGATGACATTACCAGGATGTATACATATATATCCTCAAATATATTTTTCAAACAAATAACCACTTTCATTTACATAATTATGATGATGAGTGATGAGTTTCATTGCAATCTGAAAGATTTTATAATTCCAAACACACGAATAAATATTGGGAAAAAGTGCACTCTTTATTGTTAATAAAATTCCAATAATGCCATTACAGATTTTAGTCCATGACCTTATAGAAACACGTGTCAATCGAGGAAGATGATCTCAAATAATTAAAATACAATTTTTGTAATAATGTGTATCTTACTTTGGCACTATTTTGAAATAAACATTTAACACACTTACCCTTGAATCTTGTTCGATCTCCTCCTCAAGTGTACTATACACTGGAGCGTACCACGAATAGGACTGTTGCTTTCGCTTGGAATCAACACTCGATTGATCTGGCTGTATGCTGGTTATACTGTGTAAACTTCTTCGATGCTTCTCGTGTCCGGCAGTTGTATTAGAAGTAGAACTTTTACTGTCGGCACTTTTTCGATGATGTACACTTGGTGTAAGTTCTTTTTTTGTAAATATCAACGAGGCACTATTTTTGACAAGAGTAATCGACGTACTCTGTTGTTCGTTTACCAACAACAGTGGTCGTAATTCGGTGGTTAAACAATGCGAAGAATTACCACCGACGTACGCGACGACACGACCAGAACTTGAGTTTTGGTCACCATTAATACTGGAACTACAGCACGACTCACCGAATGGATTTGAATCCGGACAAGAGGCACTGTTTACATAAACATTAACTGACGACGTTGTTGTCGTTTTCCTTAGCTCAATACCTGTGTCAGCATCATCTTCATTCAAATGATAACCACTTTGTATAACATAACTGTCACTTTTCACTAGGTAATGGTCACTTCGGTCGACATTTTCAGTTATCGTCGTTTCACTTCGAGGCACTACATAGATATCGTCGCTCTTCTGCTGCTGTTGAGCCCGCGAACACAAGTAACTATCACTTTCGGAACAATTCAGTACGGTCGATGTCGTCGATGGCTTCCAACTGTCTCCTAGCAATAAATCTCTTGCGTGTATCGAGTGCTTGCGTATAGATGGCGCACCATCATTCCTGGTCGTTGCACCTGTCACCGGTGGTCGCATTATGTTGAACACATGCAGCTTCTTTCTGTAGCAAATCTGTTGTCAAACAACAAGGACTGCTCAACGATGTTGTCTCCTGCAAAGCCTGCGACGTGTTACAAAAGAAAAGATTGCAATTAGTTAAATTAAATTATAAAAATATATATAATTGTGGTATTTGGCATGACTACTTCCGATCACACAATGCGCTTAACTAAATTGAGTTTGCGAAACTTCTCATCACAACAAAACAATTTGCAAACAATAAAGTGCTATATTAAATCATATATGGCACACACTCATAAGTGCCTGGTATAAAGGTAGGTATAAAATATATACAAAGAGCTAGATGTGACATATCTTACTCACGGTTTGCTATATATGCACAAATAATACAATACTTGAGTATATATATATACTGAATATATAAATAGCTTTATCAAAAATATATACCATAGAACCCATACATATGTATAAATAAATACTAACACGCAAAGTATGGAGAGCTTTTGTGTATGCGTGCGTGTGTGTGTGTGTGTGTTTAAGTATGTAGAAGTATGTGCTTAGCGTGTAGAAAATAATAAATTATACATGTATATGATATATACACGCACATACACATTTACAACGCAAAGTATACTAGCAAGCAATTTATTAAAAGAACCATAGTTTTATAAGTAGATAACAAGACATGAACGTCGTTGTTATCGCACACGTGAAACTCTCAACACACATACAATAACACAATATCCATATAAGTATTTATTGTATAGGTATATGTGTATCACTTTCAAAACGTGTATGTTGCGTATTTGATGAAAAAATATATAATACATATATGTAGTGGTATCTATATAGTTCCAGCGGATGAACTTAAGGATATTATGGACACCTATACCACCGTACATATGATCGCATAATAACGTGTATTTATATATATATATATATATATATATATGTATGTATGTAATCTTGAATGACAAT
>JANSTU010025138.1:0-12855 GCA_027564075.1 Bolitophila hybrida
TTATAAAATGGGTGTACAAGTGTACAAGTACTACATGATAAAAACCTGAACTATCTTCACAGCGTACATTAAAACTTTATTTTTAAAAGCGCACACGCACACACATTTCTTTTGCTGATCTTCACCTCGGCAATGCGTAAAAAATAAATAAAACTCAATACAAATCGTCGGTGTATATAAATTCCGTGTGCTGCATCTTCGAATAAAATCTCGTTGGGAGCAGCATTTTTTAATATGTGTACAAATAAATTAGCAATAAAACGACGAACTCACCGCACACATCTATATATAAGTACATATACACATTTTCAAGTGATTATTAATAATAATCGATACGGACAAACATTGATTACGATTATACGATTATGGGTATGAAATGACTTGCGACCACAAGATACGATGCGGTTTTCTGTGTTTTTTTTGGGGTCGAATGCCAATGACGACAAATAAGATTTTTATTGCATTTTAACGTAAATTGAGAAAATGCTTTTCGGATCGACAGGTCAATGTTTATTATATGTGAAGAAAATAAGTTGTGTGCGTGATTCGAAGGTAATCTAAAATTCTGAAGATGGGAACGGGACTTTCTATACATTATATATATATATATATATATATATTTGTGTTATGTTTTTCTTGTTGATGGTAATTTAACCAGAGCTTCCATTTAAATTGTCATTGGTGTGATAGCTAGTATAAATAAAACAAGCAAAACCGAAAGTACTGTTTATGTATTTTGAATGTATGATTATGTAAAATTCAATAAAATGAGTTTTTTTAAAGCGATTAAATAGTTATTTCAATCGTGCTTAATCTATTCCAGAGTTTGCATAGCAGAACAATCCTCGAAAAGAAAATATATGACGGTTCTTGAAAGTCGACAATGTAGCGTATTAAGGGGCAATACCACTTAACGGCCTAAAAAAACGTTCTTTCGACATTTTTTTGGTGATAGAAAAATAATTCTTGGGTTAATTGGAGCATGGTGAATGTAAGGCGCTCTGGTGCCAATTTGTTTATTTTTATTTACACGAGTGTAGGTATCGGACCACGTGGTGTATTTTAGAAATATTAATTTGTTTGTAATTGGCGAGTTGTTCAATTTTTACCAAAAAAAGGAGTTATTTGTTAATGAATATTGTTTAAATTAGGTTATCGAAAACCCTTACGTAATTCACTTTGAAATGTTATTTTAAAGTTGTGGTTAAATTTACATATAGAAATATTGGATATTGTAGGAGTTATTCTGCGTGCCGTTTTGAATAATTATGTTTTCAGAAAAACGTGTTTGAAGTTTTAAAATGTGTGAAAATGGAAAATTATTATTTTTAGAAAATTCACCATAATTATATTTTTTCAGGAATTAGACTTTTTCCATATATTTTAGAAGGTTCAAAGAATATTTAAAAAAAAACAATAAAATAACATGTTTTTTTAAATTCTGCAGTGGTTTGTTCCATCGATACAAAAATATCTCTATTTTTAGATAAGAAACATGCTTTTCCCATGCCATCTTAAATATTTCGAAGAAATGTGGAAGTCATTTTTTTAGATCCACCATCAAAATCTACGCTGAAGCTGTGAATCTTAAATAGAACAACCCAAATACTACAACCTCTCACAAATTATAAAATTCAGATAAGTCAAACCTACACAAATTTGGTGATAAATGATAGCTGTATGTCCACATTACCATTGAAACAAACTAACACATCTTTCCGTAAATTCTGTTTCAGCACTTGAAAGTTCTATATAATAATATTTCAATGATTACAAACCCCAATCCGTTGAAATAGCGCAATTAAAAAATTCGCAAAACTGAGGTCTTTCCATTTTCACAACGTTTGTTTTTAAAAAGAAAATTATATAAATTTTCATTTTTAAATGCCAATAACTATAATATAGAAATCCAAGAAAAAGATATTCAATTATATTTTTAATCTAATAAAAAAATCTTACCGTGTTTTATAAAATGCAACAAAAACGAAAAACATCGATAATGCACTTTTAAGGAATATCTAAAAATAAATATCTTATAAAATAAAATTATCAAATATACTTTAGGCAACCCATAATAATATATGGGCAGAAATTCGACTCGCAAAATACTATTTTACTTAAAAAATAGCTTTGCCTTATATATTCAAAATGATATTCTACAATGCTGGTAAAAACATGATGACACGTAAGTTTCATGTCATTAAATTTATTGTATTGCTGTACAAAAGGCACTGCAGCATTACCATTTTGTTTAACCATATCGCTAATATCACTAATAGAAGTGTTCGTTACACAATTGCGTGATGTTTGAGTTGTTTTTCTCATTTGTGTGGAAGCACGACAATTCACGGAAAAAACAATTCACCTAAAACGACAATTCACAGAAAATGTTATCACAGAAAACAAAAATATTGATTTTTTTAACAGCAAAATATTTTTAAAAAAAAGTAGATAATGATAGGGGTGTTGATGACATGGTACTATACGCCATTCCCAAGGGTTTTTTTCCCTATGCCATATTCAAACGGTATTCATCACAGTGTACTAACCGCCGTCTCACTATCGGCCATTCCCAAGAAATACTATGTATTTCTGTTTTCTGTGAATTGTCGTTTTCGGTACACACCAACGTTTTTAACATTAATTATATTAATAATATATTATATTAATATTCAAATAAAAAAATCTTGAATAAACAAATATATATAAACAATAATAAATAAACAACACTTCAGTAAAATACATCTGACAAAATTAATATTAGTTAGTATTTTTTCTATTTAACTTTTTTTTTTAAGTGACATGTAATTCAATAAATTTCCATAATAAAACATGTTAAAAAGCAAACCTTTAAATGTGACAAAAGAAGTGTTCAAAATAAAGAAGTTTCAAAATACTGCTCTTATGATCAGGGAGAAAATGTTGTTCTTTGAATCTTAATTAACTGCTGACTGGCGACAATCGATTCGAACCATCGTATCAAGTAAAGTTTACCACAATGTTTATATCGCTCACCATTATACATATATATAGTTTACCATTAAACGTACTCACCTGGAATAAGTCTGCATATAACATATCCCATAATATACCCAACTGAGCGCACGTCGTGATGCATTATTCTACTTCTTACATAACTTACCTTATCCATAGGCTGCATCATCAATGTATATGCATCCAATGGCTCAGCAGTGCACTTATACCTTCACTTCTCAGCCATCTACTCGTCTAAGTTCCGTTTAATCCATAATCAATGTTGATGACTCGTTGATTTTATTTATATGTAATTATTTATCACATGTTCACTAGCGCGCAACAAACGCGCAATCTCTCGCCAAGAGATCATATCAAAATAAATAAATAAATGTGCATCGCATTAAATTGATTTATAATAAATTACTCTATCGCAGAATGAATAATAATATATTTATGTGTAAAATGTATATTCCATTCCAGTTCCAATGGAGTATGTAAAAATCTGATTGACAGTAATGTCGCACGCACGCGCGCGCACGTGTATTTGTGAATGTCTGCATAATATATGTATAATCTATGCGAAGATCGCGAATGTCAGTCGAACGAGCATAGAAACTATTTAGTATTATAACTGTGCCAGCACACAGGTAAAAGATATATGCCTGATACAATGTATAAAAAACGTATATATACAATATATAATATGTCGCTATCGTGCGTGAAGCCAAGGCTGTCATCGCAAGCGTACATACATCTGAGATGATGGATGCGGCGCGCATGTGGACAAGACATATACACACACACACACACACTCGAGTGAACAACTACTCTCTCGTTATACGCACGTACCACAGGTGAAAACTCATTGCATAGACATAGCACTGCAAATAAACTATATATACGTTAAACGTGTCGGCATTGCGAAGTGACACAATAAATAAACAGAAAATTCCGATCGGCATTTTTTTGCATTACGCGTGCGCCATCGGCATCGTAGTATTTTATTATGCATATATTATATATAGATATAAAGTGTATACTGAATATATTACATACATATAATATATACCCTGCGAGAAAACGTTTACGTATGTATGAATGCGTATTTTATTAATATAAACAGCATAACTAGAATTTATGCAATTTCGTTGAATATTTAAGCGGTTTATTGGTAACTTGTTCGGACACACGCATGCTCGGCATATTTCTGAATGTAATAAAGAAAAACAGGCATTTTCCGCACTTGTTAGCACGCGTCAATTATTCAGGTTATAATCGCCAAAGAATTGTCAATAGAGCAATTATGGACTATTAAAATATTTTAATATTTATTTTCCAGACAAATGTGGGTCCAATTCTGCTGGCCATAAATCCATATCAGGATGTTGGAAATCCACTGACGCTATCTTCAACGCGATCGTTATCGCTGGCACCACAACTGCGTCGCATCGTTCAGGAAGCGGTACGACAACAGGCTGAAACCGGATACCCGCAAGCGATTATTTTATCGGGCACATCGGGAGCTGGCAAGACACATTGCTCTATGCTGTTGTTGCGTCAACTTTTTGCCGTGGCCGGTGGTGGACCCGAGACCGATGCATTCAAGCATCTCGCAGCAGCATTTACAGTTTTGCGATCGCTGGGCTCGGCCAAGACGTCCACCAATTCTGAATCGAGTCGCATAGTAAGTGGACAATCATTTCAAATTATAAACAATCAATAATAAGAAATATACATTTTTAGGGACAATTCATCGAAGTGCAGGTGACCGACGGTGCTCTCTATCGCACAAAAATTCACTGCTACTTTCTGGACCAGACACGTGTTATTCGACCGCTGCCGAACGAGAAAAACTACCACATATTCTATCAAATGCTGGCCGGACTGAATCGCGAGGAACGTGTTAAATTGAATCTGGAGGGTTACTCACCGGCTAATTTGCGGTATCTGCAGGGCGGTGATATCAGTCAGGACGAACAAGAGGATTCTGCAAGATTTCAGGCTTGGAAAGCATGTCTTGGTATTCTGGGCATTCCGTTCCTTGATGTTGTACGTGTGCTGGCCGCCGTGCTGCTACTGGGCAACGTACAATTTGTCGACGGACAGGTAAATAATAAATAATCGAAATCATCAGATAAAAGTAAATTAGGCAATTTTTAAATTCAAGTCAAAACCCTTTTTTAACAATTCCAAATTCATATATATGAAAATAACATTAACAAATAAAATAAATAAAAATAAAATAAAATGTATTAACTATAAAATCTGACAAAAATACTCAATTCCCATTTGACCCCCGATTCTCCTATTAATACTCACGCTCATTTTGTGTGCACTGTGCGTACCGTTCCATTCGAACTGCTTTTCTCTCGTTTACGAAATGGCCGTGCGGGCTAAAGCGCGCAAGTCATAGCAATCAGACGAGAAAAAGTATGATTCTTAAACTTAAACGTTTCTAAACTTTTTCGAATAAAGATTTGTGATGATGGTAAATAAAGGTAATTTACGTCTGATTTTAATGACGATAACTTCAATGCTGAACAAATCTTTTTCTTGTTATTTTTATTAGTGTTATTGGCATTATATCCGCTGAGGCGCAGGTTCGAATCTCGGTTCTCTGTTTATTTTTTTTTTGTTTTTTTTTTATATATTTGATTTGATACATAAGTTAAAAATATGTTTACTATACAATTAATTTTTTAATAACAATAATAAAATTAAGGAAAATTAATATTTCTAATAGCACGTTTGCTAAAACCTACCAATTGTTTGTCATAATACCCTTCAAATGTATACTATTTGAAAAGCTTTTATTCAAAACACAGAACTTTATAAGCTCAATATACCTGGCGCAAAAATATATTATATTTTCTAATTATACATTTAATTTACAGGGACTCGAAGTGGATGTTAAAGGTGAATCTGAACTCAATGCGGTTGCCGGTCTGCTCGGCGTACCTCCGTCCGCCCTGTTTCGTGGTCTCACTACCCGTACGCATAATGCTCGCGGACAGCTCGTGAAATCGGTATGCGACGCAAATATGTCTAATATGACCCGAGACTCTCTGGCCAAGGCTCTGTACTGTCGCACCGTTGCAACAATAGTACGTCGTGCAAACAGTCTCAAACGACTCGGATCCACATTGGGTACACTCAGTTCAGATTCCAATGAATCAGTACACAATCAAGCGGATGCAGTTAGCCAGCACACTTCAACCATAGGTGGCAATTCAGGATCAAAGTCTATGGCTGCACTTAACAATGCTGTTAGACATGCTACCGATGGATTTATCGGGATTTTAGACATGTTTGGTTTTGAGGAACCACGACCAGCTCAGCTTGAGCATCTCTGCATTAATCTGTGCGCTGAGACAATGCAACATTTTTATAATACGCACATTTTCAAGAGCTCTGTCGAGTCTTGTCGCGATGAGGGTATAATGTGTGATATAGAGGTTGATTATGTGGACAATGTACCATGCATCGATCTTATATCATCACTGCGCACCGGTTTGCTAAGTATGTTGGATGCAGAGTGCTCTGTTCGTGGCACTGCCGAGAGTTATGTTGCTAAAATCAAGGTGCAGCATAGAAACAGCACCAGACTGGAGACCAAGCAGGAATTACACGATCCACGCATTTTTACTATACGACACTTTGCTGGACGCGTTGAGTACGACACCACAGATTTCCTGGACACGAACCGTGATGTTGTACCCGATGATTTAGTGTCAGTGTTCTACAAGCACACATGTAATTTCGGATTTGCCACCCATCTGTTTGGATCAGAGCTAAAGGCACTGTATGCTCTTGAGAATGTCCCAAGAGGTTTGAGTTTCCGAATAGCACCAACATCACATACCGATCTTTTGAACGGTGATGAGCCTGTGTCCACATTAACACAGGACTTCCATACTCGTCTGGATAATCTTCTACGGACACTCGTTCATGCTAGACCACACTTTGTCCGTTGTATTCGCAGTAATGGAGCCGAGAATCCTGGACGCTTCGAACGGCAAACTGTAATCAGACAGATTAGAGCACTTCAGGTACTGGAGACCGTAAACTTGATGGCTAGTGGATTTCCACATAGAATGCGTTTTAAACAGTTCACAGCACGCTATAGGATGCTTGCTCCGTTTGAACTGCTGCGACGTCTCGAAGAAAAGGCTCTCGAGGATTGCAAATTGATTCTGCAGCATGCCCTGGAAAATCCACCAGAGATTGATGGTTCAGTGACTCTATCGTGGGCACCTGGAAAGAGACATGTATTCTTAAGCGAAGGCATTCGACAGCATTTAGAAAAGTTGCGTACAGACATTCGTACCAGGAGTGCTACATCGATTCAGTCGGTGTGGCGTGGATGGCATTTGCGCCGTCGCATTGGCACAGTGAAGCGCTCCAGAGACGTGCTTATGTCACCGGTTAGTGGAGGACTATCAGCACCACCTACTTCAGGTAATATAATACTAAAATTTTGTATACGATAAATTATAATAATGCATTTTACCAAACAGCTCCTCGACCGTCCGTCAAAAACACCGGCACGGCAACACGACCACGACCACAGCCAATCGCCGGTACTCCACCCCCAGATCCAAACGAAAAGTGTGACGCCAAGATCATTCAACAAACCTGCAATTTATTCGGACTAGATTTGGTATGTTTTATAATCATTATCATTTTTTATCAAAAATTCAATTTAATAATTTGGTCATTTCAGGAACGACCACCGCCGGTACCACCATCTCGTCCGTACACCGTAACGGGCAACTCAAAGCTCGGCTATCCACAATCGCGTGTCATGAAAATGAATTTCCCGGAGGATTCGGCCAGCAATCCGCCCGCCGAGCAGTTGCGCAAATGCGACACTGTCACCGTGGTGGGGGCGTCCCATCGGCGTGGTCACCTCATTGTCGAGCAGAACGGCGCCAGTTTCCATGTGCCATTCCAGTACATGGAACTTGTGAAAAACGCCCCCGCTCCAGTTAACATTTGACGCAGCGACGCGCACTTACAGCACGCAGAGCCAAGACTGTACATACAAACTACTATTATTTGCTAGGCATAATTAAAGTATAATATATACATATACATATATAACATATATAACATAAATATGTATATGTGCATAGAAATATAGACAGTTATATAGAATTTAGAGAAGGAGATTATAGACATATAGAGTATGAATCACTTGACCAAATAGACATTTCTGCTAAGCACACCGAAAAGCATTCGAATCAGAACCGATAATATTACCTACATATAATTATTATATATTTAACGACTTTCTTAGACATACCCCAGGACATACATTTCCATATTCAACAGCTCCTCCATACAAGATTTAAATATACATAGATATATCTACAAAATACATATATAAATATATTTTTATTTTAATGACATTAGGATTTTATGTACATATTTTTAAGAGTCTTATAAAGCATTGAATGCATATCACATACAAATGAATAGACGATCGATTATAGTAAAAACGTATACTTTCAAGTGCCAATAGAATTAAATAAGACTATTTGTAAATACCTAAACATTTTTTAACAATATAATGGATGCATTTAATAAAAATTTGAATTTGAATGAATTTAAAATAGATTAATGTTTGAAAATGGAATCTGTATGCATCTGTAAGTTTTGATTAAACAGACTATCCAAAATGCATTTAATTAGAAAGAATTTAATGTTTGGGACATTGTTATTGATATGACGCCAGATAAATAGTTTTTTTCATCTGTGTTCATGTAATCAAAACATATTGTATAATATTATGAATAAATATAATAAAAAAACGTATATATCAATGTGTTGATTGTTTTTTAAAACTAATTAAATTTAAAAATGTACGTTTTAGAATTATGTATATGACCGATCGATGATGGCTCATGACTTATTATTGAATTAATTGATGGTTCATTATATCGCAGGCGATCAACTGAGAATAGTAAGAATAAAAACCTTGCGTCAAAACAACTTTAAAATTGATAATCGTTGTCTTACTAACTTATAAAGCAATCAATGTGTATTTCGGAAACTCTGTGAAGTCTATCAAATATATCTGCATGTAATTGAAAGCAGTGACATGGCCGTTTTTGTGTTAAATCCGTCAACGAGAATCATGAAATTACACTTTAAAAATGGGGAAATATACAAGTAGAAATGATCCGCTGTCTGGCGGATCTTTACATTTCCCATTCATGACAGAGATCCCGCTGTCATTTGACAATTCACCTCTAGAACGGACAGTGAATCTATTTTACAGATCAGGCAATAGCACATTGATGGAATTATTTACACTATGTCAACATTAAACTTTACGGTAGCTTTGCGAAAATATAACAATGTTTAAGCAAAGCGACTGTAAATAGGATGTACCAACGTATATCACATAGGATAAATCGGCAAAAGTATGGCAACATCGCAAAAGAGGAAAAGCAGTTAACGGACATCCAGGAATGTTTTCAACGAATGTTCATAATACTAAAAAACTGTGGATGGCCATAAATACTTGCTACAAACCATGACGCCTGTTTAGCTTTGAAAATGTTAGATTTCGATTCTCATTAGGGTATAACTCTAGCTGATGCCGTTTTGATATCTTCAGATCATCAAATCGGAGTTTTATGTATGTGCACCTAATTTATTACCAGAAAAAAAACGTATACGATACAATTATACTTGCGGTTGCTGCTCATTTAATATGGTGGTTTCATCTTTTTAGGTGCTGCTGGGCGAACTGGAAAACACTTTTCTAATTGCTAAGATTGCTAGATACGGTCCCAAGGAACTCCGTGGCTCTGAAGGAGCGTTTACAATTAGATAATACTATCATGTGGTACCTAACCTAACCTATCTAAAACTAACTACCCTATGCTAAACTATGCTAATGTACAAGATGTGCGTACATTTTTGTGGAAAAGTTGAAGTACTTTTTTTCATTGTGCGTGTTTTTGTATTTGTGGGCGCACTTATTGTTTGTTGCAATATTTTTCAAGGTACCCACTGTATGTGGAATTTCACACGTGTCTTTGCGCTTTTCTTGAGGTTGCCGGGAGGGGGGATGTTATGAGGTATATCGTTAGGTGGTCCGTTAATTCTGGTTAATGCTGGTATGGTCCGAAGATCGATGCAGCGTTTATGATGATTTCGTTGCTAAGTAGCGTGGCGATCTTGCATATAGACGAACTTCAAACGACGGCGACTCTTGTGTGCCGTTGAAACAGTCGAGTTTTGTAATTTTAGTTTTAATTTACACAACGCATATAGCGCACCCGAGGACACACGCACACAGCCCTGTATTAATTGACGCATACTCCACACACATCGTTGACCACCCGAATTCGCATCGAATCACATACTCCCACGCAACTGCATCTAGATCACATACATACATTGACGAAGGATTGTCTGTGTGCTAATATAGAAAAGTAATACAAACATTGAAAAGCACACACCCAAAAGAACGACGAACGACGAAGAAAGCGAATAAATTATAGAGTTGCCGGCACTTTTGGTTTTGCCGTTGTATAAGGACAATGACATTGGCAACATCAAAAGTTGTAAAAGAATTAATGTCATAGTGCCCTTGAGAGAAAGGGCTTTTTATTTCCGCAGAATATTCTGTCTGCGCGGTGTAAAAGATTTGGAATTCGCCAGATTAATGTGTGTCTCCAGTCTCCCGATCGGCACCTACAAAAAAAATGAATACCACTGTTGGAGACGTCCACAGTGTAGTGCTTGGGCGATAGCTATAAAGATATGATGTTGTGGTGCAGAAGGAAGAACATTGCCAACGGAAGTACGGTATTTCGTATGTGCGTATGTTTTGACAAAACGTAGTCCGTACATACTTAGGGTATACTTCAAATATAAGTATTTTAAATAGTATTTAGTATTTATACTATATTAGTGTTTTAAATACTATTTTTAAAAAAGGATTTTGTAATTTGTATTTTCAAAAAACTTTTTTAAAATACAAGTATTTTCAATCTACTTAAAATCTTTTTCTGTATTTTAAATACCAAAATACTTTTTCAGTAATCCGAAAATCTACAATCACGGAAACAAAACACGTCATAATAATCTCTTAATTTCTCAGGCATCCTATAACTATTCTTAAATATTAAATAATTAAATACTTCATTAACTGAATTTAATTTAAATCTTATTATTTTTGTTAAATAAATTCTTTTTAAAAATTAATGAAATCGTATAACAAAGTATTTCGGAAACATTATTTGTACTGAAAACGGTCTTTATTCACGTCATATCATCATATATCTCTAATTTTCTCATAACATCTTAACATCTCCTAAATATTTTTTCGAAATAAAATATATAAATATTTTAATAACTGAATTCAATTTAAATTTTAATATTATCATTATTATTAAAAAAGAATTCAAATAGTATTTAAAATAAAGTATTTTGTATTTAAAATACTTCTGAAAGTATTTTGCAAAGTCTGGCGTAAATTCGAAAAGGGAAACTTAGTCGGTAATGCAGAGTGGGCGTTTAACGTGTGGTTTTGCGGCCACTTTGACGGCGATCGAACAGATTATTCAGCATTAAAGTTAAACTTCTATTAAATGACAGTGCTGTTTGCATCATTCAAAGGCATTCCGGCCACATAATTACTTGGAATGAATGCACAATGGCACATAAACATTCATTGAAAGCATTACTCGGAGAGTAAAAGATTTAAAAGCCAAGGAAGGATTCTTTTTGTTATATTCTAATTTTGCTGTCTCGTTATTTCCGTCAATTAACTACAAACATGCGCTTTCAAATTCACAATGACCACTCTGCTGCACGATGTTCGAATCAATTTCATGATATTGGTAATATGATAATGGCTATGAATCCATTTATATTACCAGATGATTTCTGTATAATTCAAATGAAGATATATATTAATTGATAAACTGTTACAAATCTTCAAGTAAATGTCAACAATCATCAATGGTTAAGTGAGCGTGCTATATTTTCTGCAAAAAATGTGGATGTCGATGTCATCAACATACGCATTCAATGTAAGCTGGACATAAGCACAATGGGTTCTCATTAAGACCTACGTGCACTTCGTCCGTGTAGCATCCGAATGATACTATCAATCTAGTTGGACAGTGAATTTATATTTCATTTAATGTATACAGTGGGGGACGAAAATGATGAAATACCTAAACGGTATGTATTAAAACTCAAAATTGGTTCTCCAATTATTTTGTTAGGAAACCTGAATGCCCATAAATTGTGTAATGGAACGAGATTGGTTGTAAAAAGAATGTTTGGTTAACGTCACAGACAACAACAATTACTGGAAATATCAAACGAAAACATATGTTTTATTATATAAAAAATATCTGGCCTGTTTTTTCATATATAAAATATGATTGCCCGTCTAATAATATATTTTCAAATTTTACGAATTCGGCGTACCCGAATGTGTTCACTAGTTGTCTGACGGATGGGAGGTCCCCGCATAAAATAGTACATTAGCATGAACTGACCAGCAGGAGTATTTTACTAAATTTCTCACTGAGCCGCCGCTCAGTGCTATCTCACTCATTCTGACAAGTTTTTATAATATATTATAAATACTGTGCGCGACTTCAAACAATATATAAAAAGCAAGTAAACTATTAAAAAATGTTTTTAGAGCATTTAGTACACGAGTTAATATAATATCAAAATGGTCCCTGAGCTGTATAAACGGCTTACTGAGCTTAGTAGAATACATGCACAGGCCTTAAGTACCACAAGGTATTAATAAATGAACCTATAATATACGAGGGCTGACAATAAAGTAAGGTCTCCAACGCTGCAACTTCGCCGGATCACGCGCTAGGCGAAATCTGG
>JANSTU010025149.1:0-12854 GCA_027564075.1 Bolitophila hybrida
TAATGAACTGTCGAAATTTCGGGTCTGTAACTCGTTTGGTGTTGTCATACGACGAAATTCAAAAACGTACCAATAGAGTGCCCACCCTGTTTTTGTATAATATTAACTAAAAAACGAAGAAAAAATTGAAAGTATGTAATGTAATTTAAATAAAAATAAAAAAGTAGAAAAATCGAAGAAAGTTTAAAAAAAATAAATGTTTGATTTGTTTGATTTAAAAAAAAAAAAACAATGCAGTTATCTAAACCTTTTTGCTCCCAAACTGTATAAAAATATAGCTATATTCGTAAAACGAATTAATTAATTAATATATGATTGCTTTTGCGTGTAGATTTGTCGATGTGTTTATGATGTTTATGGCCCTTCCAATTTTCTATTTCAAATGCAAAACAATGCCAACAGAAGCTAAAGCAATTTCAAAAAACTAAAATTAAGAAAATATTTTTTTTTGTTATAAAATACAAGCAACAAACTAAGTACACACTGTTTTCCACGCCAAATCCCACCACCACCCTCACCAAACATTCAGGACTGCAGAAAAATGTGTGCCAACAAAAATATGCCGGCTGAGCTATGTACGCCATAGTCAAAACTTAGCTACGAAGTATTTTCACTCTATGTACCCCTTTTATACAAACGCGCGTGCTGCGAGCAGCATTTCTCCGAAGAAACAACAAGATAATCGTTGTTATATATACATATTCTATATTTAAGCAATGTACATAACGGGAGACTTTGTCTAAGAAAATGCGCGCACAGTCTCAACGGAAATCTTGGGGTTCCTCGTTGCAGCATTCATCGAATTCTTTAGTGGGTATATCTTCATTACATACAATATATACAAAATAGGATACGTATATGTAGGATACGTGGGTTTATCTTTGGCGAACTATGGCATTTTGATAATGCGTTGTTTTAGGTATTTTTTTAAGAAGAGCGCTTTTGATGAGTTAGACTTATATAATAAACATATACAAATTATGAATATCGATAGTTTCAGAGTTATTTAGCGTTTTGAATGTAGTGATTTAAATAAGTTGATACTTATAATTATAAAATATTACTAAAATAAATGTTTGCGATTTTTTTTTAATCCACCCTATAACATTGAAATATGCACGTTAATCTGGATAGAAAAAGAATGTATCGAGCCTTATTTAATATATATATATATATTAAGAAACAAATAAGGGTCAGCTCTAAAGAATTCAAGAAATGTGGTTAATTGAATGTTCAGAAATATTCAATATAAAAATATCAATAATTTCGCAATGTTATATTTTGTATTTTATTTCGATTTACAGACACAACTCTCGCACGGATTTCCCTATTCGGACAGACGCAGCGACTATGGCGGTTCAATTGGTGTCGGTGGAGGACCGGGCAATCGTATACATGAGCATGATCCACTGGTTCTGCATCAAGCACTACAGGGTGCCGTTGATGATGGCCAAAATACCGGAATGGACGAGAACGCTGGTTTTATGTCCGATCTCCCTCTGCTCAAAAGTAAGTAAATTACATTTTAGATTACATAATAATATATATATATATAATATAATCCGCGGTTTGTAGCATTAGAAAGCCGATTTTTATGTGTATAATTCATTCGAATTTTTTGTCTCACCTACAAAACCTAACATATATATCCCATATATCTTGTTTAACACAAGTTAAATCAGCGTTATACACGACCCAAAGGTGTCTAAATTACACAGTCACATATACGAGTACTTATATATACGTTTACAAATAATTGTGTTGTACTACACATTAAAAACATGATTTGTATATTTATTTTCATTGTATGCTGGCTAGTGTGATTATGTAATGCACACATATATATGTAATTGGACCCCGGGTAGCTTTTAATTGGATGGATTTGTGAATAGGCATTTTTAGCGCTAGCTCGAATGCACCAGAGCGGTACTTGGGATTAGAAATTTTTTGATCGTGACAGTATATATTTAGTACCTTGATTTGTCCCCTTCTATCCAACAACCATTATATTCCATATGCGAGCGTGTCTCACCTTTTCGTTGTGTTCTTTAGCACGCATTTCACCATCATCATATTCCATTGCCAATATGGTAACCTGACCCATGCCGGGAGAGGTGTCAAATTTACGTATATAATCATCGCAATAATATAATGCTAATAATACATAAAATACATACACACAAAATAAAAACTATATATATATATGTATTTATGCGAGCCCGAGAAATGTACATGATCATTGTATTCAGTTTCCGAATCACAGCAAAACAATAACAATAATAATAAATTCACTCGCGCTCCTTTAAAAAAAAGCGTTCCGTTTCAATTCCATTGATTTCGAGCTGTTTATAAGGCGTGTTCGCACCGCATTTTTCCTTGGTATATACAATAAACATCTGTGTTGCACGTACTGGCGAGTGTGAATGTAAAATAACTATATTTATTTATATTTGATTGCTAATAATTTGAATCCATCCAAATAACACATACAAACAACTGTTGGTTTTGTTACAGCCATGAAGAGTGGGAAGGAACAGGGCGGATTGGGCATACAGTCACCGTTGGACGTCTTCTGCTCGGTGCCCGGACGTCTGAGTCTGTTGTCGAGTACATCAAAGTACAAGGTTACCGTGGCCGAGGTACAGCGTCGCTTGTCGCCGCCAGAATGTCTCAATGCCTCGCTGCTAGGTGGTGTCCTTCGACGGTAAGTTTAAATTTAAATTTTATTCTGTATATTTTCAAATTACCCAATTTATTTGAGAAACACGTTTTTGAATTATTTTCGGCAACATCTAGAATTGGAACTATATATTTTTGTATAGACATTTGAAAATAATTGCGTGTACTTTTGCAGGGCCAAGAGTAAAAATGGTGGACGTTTACTTCGCGAGAAACTAGAGAAAATTGGACTAAACCTGCCGGCAGGACGACGTAAGGCTGCCAATGTGACGTTGCTCACTTCGCTGGTTGAAGGTATGAATTTATTTATTTTTTAAATATTATGAATATTGATCTAGTATAATTGAGATTAACGATTTTTGGTCGAATAATACGATTGGCATAATAAAATTTTTAACTTTAAAACACGTCATAAAACAGTCGAGTGTCGGCCAATCGTGAGTGCCCACAATAAAATAATTAAATAATAATAGAAATGTTTTATCGAAAGAAATATTATTAAATGTTTATTGTTGCTGTCTCCTTGATTAGATCAACTTGTTTAGTTAATCCTTCTTTATTCAAATCTCTACTTATGTATAATTTGAATTCATCAATTGAACGGAAGGACCATGAGAGACCATGTGTCGAGAACATGGGGGCGGTGGTATTGGTCCAATTTCGGATACAGGTATAGGTGGTTCTGGAAGTTCCGACAACAAAATATGGCTAGGAAGTTGGTGGTGATGGTGATGTCCTTCCGAGTGTGGTGGCGGAGTGCTTCCTGGTTGGCCGGTACCCTCGTCTTTGAAATAAAAATACACACAAATATAAAATACATACATAGATATTATTCTGAAGTTTCTCACAATGATCACCATGATAGCAAACAACACGTCGCGAGACCTTGTTTGGACCTAAGGAATTTGGACGCTCTAGTTTTGGTGTAGAATTGTGATTGCTTCCACCACTAGAAGGGGGTACGATGGGTTGTTCAGAGTTAGGCGATAGTGCACTATTACCTCATACTTATGAGCTCAATATTGCAGTAGTTAGTTCGGGAGCAAATGATTATTGCCTCTAAGCGTTCGAGCAAGTATTTTAGGAACATCTAGGTTGACATTTATGATATCGTACATAAAGAAGACAGAAGTACGAAATGACCTTCTCTCAAGTGTTTCTAAATCGATTAGACGTTGCCGGGAGATATCACGTCAAGCATTATTGTGGGCTGGGAATATTCCGAGAACTATGTCGTTCTTTTCCACCGACTTCTTCTATTCCTATGTTGACTGGAGGGACGTTCTCGGGCGATAGTAAATGCATACAAATGTCGGAACTTTCTTGGTAGACCGAATTAAAACGTTATTGTACGTTCGTTCTTTATCAAATTTAGTAGTACGTAAAAGACTGCTCCTAAATGTTCGTACTTTCACGTACCTAGTAGAACGTATAATGCCGTTCCTCTACGAACACTACAGACCGGTAATATAAGTGGTATCCGGCTGTTTCGGCGCCCACAGTTCGGCGCGCACAGTTCGGCGCGCACATTTCGTCGCCCACATTTATTAAAAAAAACATTTCAAGTATCCAAATATTGTACCATACAAATGAAATAAATACATTGATTTATTAAATTACCTTAAAAGCATGGAGTTTATCTAATATTCGAAATTCAGTCGAAATTCATTGTATTCTACACTACCGATTGTTTGTTTAGATATTGTAAAATATAACTAATTACTTACATAATTTCGACGCAACACATACACGCATACACGCGCCGGCGGCTAACTGTAATAAATAAATGATTCAGAGATTATGCCCGATTTAATCCTCGAGTTAAAGTAAAAATACTAAGATTAGTACGTAATTTGTAAGAGTGAACTCAAGGATTAATTTCATAAGGAAATCAGGCCTTACACACACGCACGATAGATAAATGCTCATTATATTAATCCAACGTTTACTGTTGACAAAAATACAGTCACTGCAGGCGTATTCTACTAAATTTCTGACCTGATGCTATCTCACTCATTCTGACAAGTGTTTATATTTTATTTATTTAATACTGTGCGCGACTTCGAACAATATATAAAAAACAAGTAAAATATTAAAAAATGTTTTTAGAGCATTTAGTACACGAGTTAATATAATATCAAAATGGTCACTGAACTTAGTAGAATACATCCACTTGTAGCAAGAAATACACGCACACACACACACATATATACGCCGAAGTGGCCATTTAGAAAAAGGCGCACACACAGACGATGAGGGCTCACTCTAATTATTTATATTTATAATTTACGCTTCGGGGGCCGAAAAACACTCACGATCTCACGAAACATTTACACGAAACGGTACAATTAAATACGACAGTGAATTAAATGTTGACGACTGCGTGCTATAGAAAATGGATGACGAATGACACACAGTGCATCAGTGACTTGCACAAACATGCCATTTTAATGGAGATTCTAATTTTTACGTGTAGTAGTAAAATTTAACCGTCCCTTCACGTACGAAGATCGACATTCTTTCACGAACGACTAAGTCAATAGTTCTTCATCGTGTAGTCAAAAAGGAATGATCATGTACGTACGGGGAACGATAAACATTTACGTGCATGTTGGAATGAATAAGACTATCGTTCTTCGGGGACCAAAAATGGTCCCGGACCATATCGTGTTTACAAATTTTGCCAATCTAAATCACGGAAAACATATAAAGGATTTTTTTCTGATTCGCATAGTTTGGTTGCCAGAGAACATTTGCATATTCTAATTGAGATCTTACGTAAGAAGATAAAAATCGTTTTAAAGATCTATTATTAAGATCTTTGACTTCAGATACACGATCAATGTTAACATCATTGTTAGAGTTTCGTCAGGGCAAATTAAGACTTCTAACCATCGGGGATGTGTTGTGAGTGTTAGAGCACATTTGCGCTAATAGGAGTAGCACAGCACAAACATCACATTAGCATGACCTGACCAGTCGTGTGAACCCGTAATGGTCAATGAATCCGGTGTGCGGCATCACACACTTGCCCTATGTCCCACAAGGAATTACAGGATCCAATGAGATGAGATGAGAGTTTTAATTACTTAAAAACAATTGTCTCATATTCAACGGGGTTTATTGCATGCCGCACATAAATATTTAAATAACAGACGAACAGTTTTTTTTATTTCCTAAAAATTACTCCATATTTTTTCTTATTTTTCTTTTTTTGTTTTTTTTTTATGTTTTGTCTTATGCTTATGTTTTGCGAATTCCCGACCCGGCCTCTTATTTTTCTAAAATGCTTTTACGAAGTCCAGAAGTCTAACCGTTACAAAATTATAATCAAGAACTGTCAGAAATATGAGGTTATGTGTATTTATTTTTTCTTTTTTGCTATCAAATAAAACACGTAACTCTTATAACTAACAACAACATAAAAATGTTTCTTGAAATACATCCCATAATTCTAGAAATTCAACAAGTAACTCTTAAAACACACAATACTATAAAAAACCCATAAAACTGAAAAATAATTTTATTTTCCCTAAATGTAAGCAATAATTACATAGGGTTTACAAAAAAAGGAAAATAGCTAAGAAGCTCTGGAAGAGCAAGAAAGTGACGCTTTTGTAATTTTGTAGAATTAAATGAATGTGACGTAGATGAGGATTATATCGAGATCGATCAACCGACTACGTCAACAAGAAGGCATAGTAGGTTTAATTATGGAAATTAAATTGAAAAATATCGTTGGAAATACAGTTTGAAAAAACGTAAAGGCGAAAATTACCCATGTTAAATAGGCATTTTCTATTTTTTCGAAGATGTGTTTGTCATAGTTACCCTTTTCGATGAAACAAAAATTTCAGAAATTCAGAGAGATGGGATGATGACGAAAATTTAAAGGATTAAACACATTCGTAACTGTATGAGAAAATAATGGGGAGGAAATATCTAAAGATACCAAAAAATCCATTTTTAAGTAGGTAAAAAAAAAAAACAAAAAAAAACAAGGAAAAAATGAAACTCACACTGTGTTTGCGCCTACGTGATCAAGCTCTATGACATACAATTATAAAAAACATATATACATAAATGCACGTAAACACACACACGCACACACACACAAACTCGAGCGCTCGCATATAAATCATACAAAACACAGAATTTGAGTTTGTTCAAGCGAACGCACAGGATAATTTGCGCTTGCGTGCTTTGATAACCACTTCGAGGTGGTGCTGCTGTGCCTGTCATTTAAATGGCCAGGAACAAAGGAAAACCTGTACAGAGTGTGTGATGCGTGCTGCGACTGTATGAGTGGTATAGTAATAATGCAAAATGCAATATCAGCCTGTGTGTGTGTATGGGTTAGCTTTGGTGCTGCTAAATATAAATTGGTATTTTACCTCTGCGTATAATATCGATGGTGTTTGTCGATCGAAAATATTGAAAAATATAATCTTTTCAGCAAGAAGCAATAATCTTTGGATATATGGACAAGGAATCATGCAAAAAGCGGTCTTTAAAAGTTATATGCATATATGTGTGTGTGTGCATCGCCTAATTAAATCTATTACGTAATTGATGAACCGTGACAGCACTGCCAGCGGTTCTGAATCTTAAATGATAATTTGACATTGACAGCAATTTTTCGGAGTGGTGTTGGAGTGCCATTATCGATGCGTATATATGTGAATGTAATTATTCCACGTACATACAGGTACATAGCAATTTTTATAGGTACACATATATAAAGTATTTGTGTATGCATATGAGATTCTATAAAAAGTAACAAATTGCCTCGGTAACAGAGGCAGCAGCGTTGCAAATTGTACAAATCTTGACGGAATATAGAAATATTGCGCATGCGTCGCAATTCAGTACTCGGGGCTTTCGCGGCACCATGACTTGGATTATTGTATGAGAGCGAGTGTTTTGTGACTTTGAGAGTGTATTAGTGTGTGTTCTATATATATATATAGTATTTCTCTCAATATATATATATATATAAAGCATATAAACACATATACCGTCAGAGTCGTCGTTGCCGGTCGTCGCTTCAGCACCATCGATGTGTTATTTCATGAATTCTTGGTCGATTTCACTTGTTTGATATAAACGTGCAAAACCGCTTGAAATCGCGCAGACGTCGTCGATATAGCAAGCGGAAAATGTCAATGTGTATGTGTGAGTGAGAATTATATGTACTTATGCAGCTGTGTTTGTGTGTAAGCCACGCTGCACCTTTTAGGCATACGTGTACCAAAACCACATCATAGATATTTTATTATATAAGAAAACATTTTTTTTCCTATTTTATTTGCTGCATTTTTGAAATCGCATTGAACGGACAAATAAAAATACATTTTTTCTTCCTCTGACCGGCATGCCATAGATTTGTTTACTTGGCTTCGATGCTGTTATGGCGGTGCTGTTGCACAAATGCAAACATACAAACACATAATATAGGTATTGTGTGTGTAGTGTCAATTAACATCCTATGGTATTTAAAGAAATATAAAATATGACATTTTGTTATCGGATTTCGGATATATGTTTATTTCCTTCAAAAAAATATGTAAGATGATACTTAAAAAAATGTTTGACTCAAAGGGGTGCAGTGTCGCGGCTCAATGACACATAATCAGATAAACATAAAACATATTTTGTAAGCATATCTCCAGAAAGATCTCTATGTTTAGACGCTATGAAGATATCCATTCAGAAGGCACACTTTTGAGCATACATACAACTTATTACATTTGAGAATTTGTCTCATTTGATGCAGTTGATGCACATGATGTTGTTTGTCGCAAATGGCGTATTTAACTTTGTTGTAAATGCATTTGCTTGTACTGTCTCAAAATGTATTTTATGGTATAAATAATCATTACTTTCGGACAGTCGTACATAAACACAGAGTCTTGTGTACACGTTATTTATCTTTGACGCGACAGTACTCCCATTTATTTTAATTCAAAACACTTTCCTGATACACATTTGAAAATTCATATACTCCATCCTCATAATTGAATTGCAATACATATTAAAATATCTAGTAAGATCGTTTGACCAACAACATTGTAAACTCGTTTTTGTCCCCAATTGTTTTTTATTTTGCTTATCAACATCTATCTTCCAGACATTTTTTTATTTCTATACCAGACACACACACTCGCTCAATATACTAATTCAAATCACAAAATCACTCTCTATATAGCCATCAAAGGGAAAACAAAGACGGCCACGTGTGCCGGAAGTGAAGTTGAACTGGTATCACGGACTCCCCTTGCACACGGCTATTCCCCCTGGGTCTTTTGAGAGAGTATATTTTGTATTTGTGAGACTCCTAGAAAACAATTCGCATGTGCACTGAAAGCTAATGGTCGAGAGTTCAATGTGCGAACTCATACTGTCAGTGAGAATGGTTATTCACGTGTGCGTGTGTCGGCTTGGATGTGTGTGTGTGTATGCGTACATTTATATATAAGGTTAGTCTCTCCCTTATATTCGATCGTGAATAAACGTCGAGCGAAAATTCATGAAACATTAAGCAATTACAACTTTTGTAAGAGGATATCACAGAAATAGAGCGCTTTTGGTCGGTTGGAGACTGCAAAGTATTTATATAAAAAATATCGTATGTGTGTTGGTTTGTGTGCGCATACCGTAACGCCTGACTGCATTTCCCAGGCTGAACAAAGAGCGTACACACAAGAAATATATGTTGATGGTATTTATGTAAACAGCATGGCGTTATGCTGAAGATTGTATGCCCAACATTATGTGTGTGTGTGTGTGTATTTAACAATGCCTATACTATATATACACAGAGGCACCATGTCAAAGTGGTTTATTAAGGGCAAGATGCGGTTCGGTTATTGGTTCATATAATATATAACATTTTATTACCAATTAAGAGACTTGGTGTTTTTCATTTGGGTGACCCAACAACTGTTATGGCACAGAAGCGAAAAATCCATATACATGGAAAAGAGTTACTCCATTAAAACATGGTGTTTTCGATTTTTTTTATTGTGCTTTACTCTAACGCACTGCACGTTTCAAAGCACCGTTCTAGTCGTAACAATGACCAACACCTCTTTGAAATATATATAATATACATGTATACATGTATACATTATACATATTATATATACATACATATATATATATATATATATATACATACATATATGCAAATCAACATGATGAATATATTTCACGGACACCTACACTTGTTTGCTAGTATGCCTTTCCGAATAACAGGTACCACTCGGAGTTTCCATCATATCGTCAGTCGAAATTTATTTTTTATTTTTGTATAAATCGCCATACTGCGCGAGCATACATATACATTATTTTGAAATTAACGTATATATTATGAAATAGGTAAAAAAATACCGCTATGTACAATATGTCAAAACACGCACGCACGTCAGTGCGTCAACGGCCAAAATATGATTATATTATAAATAGGAATTATGCAATGTGTGCGATGTATGTGTGTGCACGTTGTACCTGTATATAATAAGCAGAATTATGTTATGTTATGTATAAACGGAAAAAGTTCTTGTTTGGACAATGAACAAAACAAAGTCTCTTTGAGAACTGCTAGGTCAGTCAAAGTGAATTTAAAAACGAAATGACAAGAGTCGAGCCTTTAATCCATGAAACGCTACTAGTAACAAGTAACGATCCCAACACAAATAACGATACAACAAGGTTAAGATGTGTTTTTTTGGCACAAAGAGGGCCGTGTTTGCTGTCCAAATGTATGTCGTTTTTTTTTTTTTAAATCTGTAGGAGCAGAAGATCCTTGGTCGGTGGAGAATTACGACTGTTCCCACTATACGTTTTGAAGAACTTGACCATAGCAGTCGTGAGCTATTTTTTTTTAACGGGAGACCATGGAGACTGCCATTGCCAAATTGTTTTAGACAAAGTTTTTGGTCGAACATTTTGAATTTAGACTTTGATTCATAAGGAGCAGCAAGAAAAATTGAATTCAAAACATTCGGACAAGCATCAAAGTGATATATTCGAATTGAGACTTTGGGTACACAGATAATTAAAGGAATTTGAGTGAGTATGAATAGTGGTATTAAAAGCGAACTTTTGAATTGAAATGTTGGAGTTACAGGCAAGCAACCGCACTCATCTCTCCTTACATTATCACCACCTATTTTTTTGAAAATAAGTTAATATAAAATAAGAAAAGAGCGCCACAGAGCGATCGTGCATATACGCGATGTCTAGTCAGGCAACTGAACGGAGACGGGGCTGTCCACATTATTCTGAACTGGGGCATAAAGCCCCTAGAAAGTCTGTCTTCTTTTATTTTAACAAAATCCATTTCAAAACATATCTATCTTAAATATGGCCTTAAACCGAAACCCTCTTGTTGACGATATTTGTGTGGTATGCATTATTTCCCTAAACAAGACCTTCAAAGACCTTCAAAGCTATGAATTGGATAAGATTCAATACAAGACCTCCCGGAGAAATGCTAAGAAACAGGTGAACTGATAACCTTCAGAACAGAAAAGTTTTTGTTTAATTTATCTGAATATGCTTCCTTTCGACAGCTTAGTCCAGTTTAATATCTACATTTTTATAGAAACATACATACTAGGATTTAATTATGAAACTATAGCTTACAACATTTCATCCATAACAAAACACTTCTCAACAATTAATTGGTCATAATTAACCATAGGATGGATGGTGGTTTGGTCGAACGCCGTTGGATGTATAAGTCGGCGCCGACCTGTATATAGGTATACGTGGAGTAAAAGTGCACATAGATATGTTAATTGATTGATTGATCTCCCGCGCTTGATGGGGCAGTTTCCCAGTATAAATTTGTCCTTTCAGCGAGTAAAAAGACGATGAGTCGCAGACCCACCATATCTCCATATTTTGCTGACTTTGAGGTAATGTTCTGTGTAAATTTGGTTCGTCCGCGGAAACCCATATCTCACTTATCGGGGCAGCCTTGTCTATCGCTATAGCCCGAGTATTAGCTCTGTCAAAAAAAATTTTGAATCGGACATGCGAAATCGTAATCCGGTAAATTGTGTGATTCAACGGAGACCACATCTGCTCTGTAAGCTCCTTATTGGACGAGTATAGCGACCGTCATTTAAAATAATTTCAATGTATACAAACAGCTTCTTTTCAGTGAATGGTTCCCACTCCTTGCTACTTTCGGGGTGTGCCTCATTCCATGCAGCAATAACTTTCGCTGTTATCTTATTTGTATTGCGCACAACAAGATCAACAATTTTTGGTAACATTAGCAATTTAAAAATTAAAACTAAGTTTGCTACTCTTGCTTGCCGGGCCCGCTTTTAGCAACATATGTCGACTAAAATATTTGGAAGTGCAAACCATAGCCATGTCCGAGTGGGTTAACGCATTGGCTGGATTATGGGAGGTCTCCGGTTTGATCCCGGCCTGGCAGACCGAAATGTTTTTCGATTGTACCACTTTAAATCAGTAAGTTCCTCTTGCTATAAATAGCCTATTTTTGAAAAAGCGTATAATAACGTCTCCTAACAATCGGGGATGTGGTGTAAAAAGCACATCACAGTAAATCACAGCAGCTCGAATAGGAGTAGCACAACACAAAACAGCACAAGACTTGACCAGTCGTGAGAAAGCGGGCGGATATACGAACGAAATTCAGCCTTCCGGTACAGGCAAAACTGCCATCGTCGAAGTCGTCACTGTTAACTTCTGGCTCGGCTTCAATTACAAATTCAGGTTCCGCATCTCAAGTATCATCTTCATTAGCTTTTATTTTCAAACACAATCATACACAAAACCAATACTAACAAAGTGCTAATATAGAAAACACCTAGAAAAGAAGGCTTTTTTTGTTTTTCAACAAAAACAGTAACAGTAAATATTGTCAAAATATCTACTCCACACGCTCTATACATACCATTCATTCATGTACATTGTCATATACATTTAAAATTTAATCATTTATAAATTTAGTACAAGTCGTGGCCTACCAATAGGTGCCGCTTGGGTTTGTTTTTTTGCTTTTTGTTTTTTCTTAAACCAATTTTGCTGCATCGTTTTGAGAGTGTTCTCATTCTATTTAGCGAGTCGATGTTAATGTTATTGATTTTGTGATTTTTTTTGTCGTAAACTTTGTTATGTTTGTTATATATATA
>JANSTU010025160.1:0-12849 GCA_027564075.1 Bolitophila hybrida
TTCGCAAATATATCTCCTACATGTATTTTTTTTTTCATTTCAAAGCTCAAGCGCCCTTAATGGAAAACCCTTTACCATTAAATTAAAAGGGCTAACAGGATTGAGAATTATATCGAAAGTTAATGAACCAAGGGAATGGGTTCATAATTCAGTAATAGTCGAAAAAATAGATGGGTCATTGCGGTTATGTTGAGATCCCAAAGAACTGAACAAGTGTATAATGAAAGAACGTTTTCCCATACATACACTGGAAGAAATAATGAGTAAACTGGAAGGTAACAAAGTGTTCTCAGTATTAGACTTGAAAAATGGGTTTTGGCAAGTTCAACGTGAAAAAAAATTATGCAAACTTTGTACTTTCAGTACGCCTTTTGGTAATTACCAATTTAACCGATTACCTTTTGGAGTATGTAACGCACCCGAAGTTTTTCAGAAATATATACAAGAAAGCTTTGGAGATATACATAATGAAATTGTTTACATTGATGATATCCTAATTGCAACTAAAAATGCAGAAGAACACGATCAAACATTGGATTTAGTTATGCAGAGGGCAAATAAATTGATAATTAAATTTGGTTCTTCAATTTAAAGTAACTCATGTTCAATATTTGAGTTATATATTTTCGGAAAAGGGGGTATCTCCAAGTCCAGATAGAATTGAAGCTATTCAAAATCTGAATGATCATAAACATAAAAAGGAACTACAGAAAATTCTTAAATTCTTCGCCGCAGACAAAACTGCACCATCGACTACAATCGGTTATTAACCAATAGAGTTTTAAGAAAAATTGAATTATAACTTAATTAATAAAATTGATTTAGTAGAAGTTTAGTTTTGTTTAATAGTAGTGGCTTCACCGAGCCCAAGACGAAGTTGCTACAATGCCAATGTTCTACAACCGTTTGATGAAAACAAATAAAATGTTATTTAGACAGACTCTTCTCAAAATGGAATTGGTTCTTGTCTTTTACAAGAAATGGAATAGGTTCTTGTCTTATACAAGATAATCATATGGTGGCATATGCATCGAGAAGCCAGTTCGATTTAGCATTCGGCCGACAAACAACAATTACGTAAGTACCGCGTATGCACAGTTAAGACAAAAAGGTACCAAAAAAAAACGAACACACTATAGTGAGGTGTAACAGAGACTGATATGGAGAGTGAGATACACATAAAAAAGCCAAACCTGACAAATGCGTCAACGCCTGCAAATGAGATGGATTCTGACCCACCGGTGGTAGACCTTTCAAGTGTGCCGTGCAACTGCTACGCAATTCTGGACGGACTCGACAACGATGAATTCATCAAGATATTGAAAGAGCGGAACGCTAACAAAATCAAACAATCCTTCACCAACCCCTATAGCAACACACACAACAAACACAGCCAACATAACAAACAGCTCAACAAATAACACATCAAACACCAAATCAACTAACACAACACATAACAATACAGCACAATCAAATACTAATAAAACAAAAATGCCACCGATCAATGTTTTTGATCAGGAAGGACAAGACATTACAGACAATGCTTTCAAAAAAACCTGTAACATTAAAGAATTTTACATAAAAAAAAAATTCAAACAAAAAGCACATGATTATAACACACAACATTAGAGACTACAGAAAAGCTACTGAAGCTCTAAAACAGGGACTAGTTCCACACTACACATATACACCCAAATCACTTAAAACACAGACATTAATTCTTAAAGGACTAGATGCAAACGTCGAAGAAAACGATATAATAACTGATCTAAAATCTTACGAAAACAGCACATTAGAAATAACACATGTGAAAAAATTTAACACAAAAAAGCAAATTCATCCTTATTTACTGTTTCCATATCCAACTCCAGCGCAGTGAAGAGCCTGTTAGCCATAAGGTTTGTGATGTTCCGTGCAGTCATGTGTGAGAGAATTCGTCGATCGGTGCCAACACAGTGCTTACGGTGACGGGGTATGGACATACAGGAGGAAACTGTAATATGAAATACCGCTGCGTAGTGTTGTGAGGATCATGAGCCGGGCCAGTGTGGGCTCGAGCAAGGTAAGTCCGACAAAGGCGCGCTGTACTGTGTACAATGCAAATCGACGGGACACCCGGCATCGTACCGTGGCTGCCCAAAATACAAAGAGCTTCTAAAAAAAATTAAAGATCGAACTCAAGACGCTAAAAATAAAGGACAACCGACTTCATACATAAACAGTGGACAAAAATATTTAATACTAATAACAAAACTGAGGACAACCGGACATCCTGGTGCTAAGGGGCATCCAACAACAACAATTGGCACAACAAAGTGATTAAATGACAATGCTCATGAGCATATTCCAGGATCAATCAAAGATTGTTAATGCGATACGGTCCTTTATAAAAATGCCGTAGAAATGGATGAGTCACCGCGATTCATTTCTACAGAAAAGATGAAAATAGCTTCGATTAACGCAAACTCGATTGTTAGTTTGAAGAGAAGAGACTATTTAAACGACTTTTTAAAAATAAAAAACCGGACGTTATGTTAGTCTGCGAAACGAAACTAACTCCAAGACACAGACTGACATTCAACAACTACGAAATTGTACGACAAGACCGAACTCCATTTTTAGACAAGTTTGAGGTTCATATTGCTTGGTCCTTCCCATCATACCCGGCTGGAGAGACATACCTTGACATATGTATAGCTGACTCCAGACTCAATTTCGATTTAAATGATAATTCCACTGATCTTGATACACGCGATTCTAATCAAAGTTACATACAGCCGCAATGCACACATTCTTCTGCCACTTAGAGATGAGAAATCTCTTCTCAACTACAACGGCACAAACTGGAAAAGATTTCAATCGGATCTTGTTAGGCAATGTAATGAAATGGTTCAGACAGACAACCGCAATTTATCGAATGGTTAGATTGATTTGGAAATTGACCGGATGGAAGTGGTCATTTCAAACTCCATAAGTGACGTTATTCCAAAATTTAAAACCTCGAGTCCATTCGAACGATATACAACTCCAACAATGAAAGCGCTGAAAAAAGTCAAGAGCCTGCTCTTATCAAAACTATTAGATTTGTATCGAAATAATTATAGCAACAACAGTTCACGAGTTCACGAAACAAAATCCCTGCTAAGTAACGTAAATACTCTTATAAAACAGCAATTTCAACAAATTACAAATAAATTTTGGAAAGAAAAAATTGGTGGAATAACGCACGGTTCTTGAGATCCTTATCAACCAGACGATTCAGAATTGTTGTGAGGATAAGCGAATCATACCGGACTCGCTGTATGGTTTCCGTAGGTTCCATTCTACGGATCATGCAGTCACCAAATTTACATCGGATTGTTGTTGGTTTTTGAACGCGAAAGAATGCATAGGTAATTAATTTTCCAGTAAATGTTATCAGAATCATTAGTGATATGATATCTGAGAGATGTTTCGTTGTTGTAAATGGTGACTATTCCTCAAACGAAGAGTTTAATCTACAAGATGGCTTACAACAAGGATCAGTCAACGCACCGTGTCATTTCAATATATTTATTAGCGACATAATACATTTAAATTCTTTTTAAAATGACCTTTGCCAACATATATCGTACGCTGACGATATATTATTCACATGCAACAACAAGTGAAAACCATGTTCGATGAATTATCTGCCTATCTGTTTAAGTGGAAGATGCGAATAAACCACTCCAAATGTGAGACTATTTTGTTGAGAACTCCACTAAGGTTCGCAAGCAAAAATCATTGGAAGGACTTTCGAATTCATGCTGATGCAGAGCGCAGAACTGTTAAATATTTGGGTATCAATATTGACCACTTTCTTTACTTTACGGATCATGTTAACATTCAATTGTTAAAGGCCAGAAAAGCGTTTATGTCACTGAGAAGACTTTTTCACAGTAAAAACTTGAGCGCGAATGTTAAAATGATCTGTTATAAGACACTCATTAGACCAATCCTATCGTATGGTTTAATATGTGTCCCTCATACATGGAACGGCTAAGAGTGTTTGAACGTGGTATATTGCGAGCCTGCACCGGTAAATATCGAACAGCTGAGTCTGGTTACATTAAATTCATCTCAAATCGGATGTTATGTAATGCTGTAAATACAGAACGTTTCGATACATTCCTCATTGACTCTATTCGGAAACATTACGAAAGAACATCAATGCTAAGTAATGCTTAACAGCGTCTTGAACCCCCCTGAAACCTTTCTATTCCTGTATAGGAAGGACTACATTCAAAATAGAAATGGAATACCTATTATTTACAAGATAACACGAAGACCGACTGATAAACGAATTATACACAGTGCAGCAAACATACAGGCCGGTCTTCTGCGCTTTAATACGGCACTGCCCGCTCAGGTTTCAAACAACTCTTCGCGGGACCTATAATGGCTTCGATCGAACGAGGCCTCTTAAAATCTGACGATACGGTATGTCAGGTATTCTTTTCGTCTCTGAATATACCTTTGTGCCGTCGAAACCTAGTGCCGTTGGGGTTTTTTTTTGCATTTCCCCGTACAAATATACACATGCATATCATGCACATCTTTCACGTCGCCAAAACAAACACTCCCACTTCACAACCACAGAAATGTAATAAAATCATGTATTAAAGAATTTTCCGAGTACACGAATTAGTGTCTGCTTACATTGTTACACCTACGTAGTCCTTAGCTTTATGTCCTTAGATTTAATATGTAAAATTATAATAAAAGCCTTTAAAAACAAAAAAAAAACGATGTCATGTTACCAATGACTCTAATTCTGATGAAATGGATCTACAAAAATTCTGGGAGGTTGATGATTCTCCAGAACGCTCATCATCATTTCCTGTTCAAATTTAAACATGACTTATCTGGCCGTTTTTATGCATTAGAAGCCAAAAGGAAACGGCGACCAGATTTGGCAGTTAAATTTCACGATTTTATCCAGGATTATATTGATGTTTTACATCCGCTACTCTCAATGCTGTTCGAGCAATGAAGCAATGTGCCATTGAAGCAGCCAGTGATTATGCTTATGCATCGTCTGTAGTCCTGACTCAATTTTATGTGGATGATTTGCTATCTGGATGAGAAAATTATAATATTATAATATTGTGTTGCTTTGCAACATTTTTATAGGGCTGGTCGATTCTGAAAAAAACGATTTAAATCGATTCAGTAAAAAAATAGAATTTCCTCAATTTTTCGATTTTTTTTAATTTAATTTAAATTTCATATATTCTAGTTTCAGATTCATTATATATATAAAATACGATCTTTGTATTTTTAGGTTTTATTTAATTTAATTTCGATACTATTTTAATATAATAAAAAAATCGAAAGTTTTTCGTTTTTTAAATTGTTCTTGGTTCTTTTATATTGATTAAGATCTTAAGATTTTTTCGATTTTTAGATTATATTTATTATAATTTCGATATTTTAAAATAATAAAAAAAAAATGGAAAGATTAATATTTATTCCATTTTTTGGTTATATTTAATGTAATTTCGAAAAAAAAATCGAATTGAATGTTTTATATTTTTTCGATTTTTTAATATATATTGAAACTTATATAATTTCGATTTTTATATTTCATAATATAATAAAATAATCGAAAAATCAAAATTTTTTGTATCGATTTTTTTGGTTATATTTAATATAATTCTGATTTTTCTATTTTTATATATAATAAAAAAAATGAAAATTTAATATTTTTTGTTTCGATTTATCGATGATGATCAGATCATTCGAGTTGGAGGTAGACTCCATAATTCAAACATAGATAAGACTGTAAAGCGTCCAGAAATTTTCCCGGCAGCTGATGGCTACTCATCCATCGGTGAGAGTGAACTCTATACTCATCCTTTCCTGATCAGCTGCGTTGATTTTGCGGGACCATATTTGCTTACCCTAGCCGCCTACTCCGCCAATCAAAATCATTGCAATCAAACGTGTAAGCTAAAAAATGGATTATTGTATTTGTGTACCTGGTTGGTTATACGTGCGATTAGGATATTGCTCAAGGCCTTTGAATGGAAGCGTTTTTGGAAAATTTTGCCACGGTTTACCAGTCGTCAAGGTGCATGCAAAGAGCTCTGGAGTGATAAAGGAACCACATTCGAGGGAGCTAACAATGAGACGAGTCGCGTTCTTAGCGACTAGAACGGCAACCTGCCGCATTAGAAATTGGCAAATGGCAATTATGCGACCACCTGGCGATGTAATATAATAGAACGATGTTAAAGCTGTTAAACACCATTCGCGACGTATTATCGGTGCTCACAAATTGTCGCCAAATCAAATGTATACAATTTTGACATAGATAGAAGCCTGTTTGAATTTGTGACCGATTGTCCCATATCTGAGGATGCGACCGATATCGATGCACTCACACCAGGTGACTTTCTGATTGGACGGCCTATATTGCAACCTACTTTTTTAGAAAAAGTTGTTAATCAGCCTGAGAATCTGTTAACTCTTTGAGGACGCCAGCAGAAGTTAGTGCAAACGATTTTGCAGCGTTTTAAAAAAGAACACTTGGAAACTCGTCAGAATAGAGCAAAATGGACTACTAACCATGTAAAGTATTAAAATAAATGACATCGTTTTTATTTTATCCGAAGCTACTGCACCGACTTCTTCTATTATTGAAGTACATCCAAGTACAGATGGATTAGTACACATCAAGAATAGTTTTTAATTACATAAACAGAACGTACAGATATAACGTTCATTATGCTAAAAAAACGGTAATCAAAGACAATAAGAAGGAGTCCGACTGGTGGATGTAATAAGGAAAATATGAACGGTCTAAATAAATACGAGAAAAGGGAGAGAATATATGGAAGAGCGATTGTTATAAAGCTTTAGAAAACAAACAAGCAATTAAAAAATAACATCTAAGAAAATCAGTGGCTGTGAAGATCTTATTATCACTGTTGATGAAAACCCAAAGGCATGGTTTCAAGTATAGTGTTCACGAAATAGAATAAATAATATGGAGTATACAATAAGGCATTATTTCATAATGATAAATAAATAATTCTCAATATAAAATCTAGCTCTCTCCGCTTGCGTATTTAAAACCATCCAACACATACATAATTTTACGACTAAGAATTTCGTTCATCCCGAATTCTCCGTTCTCTAAAAAATCTCCATATTTCAAAAAATAATTACAATTTCAGCATTATCCTAAGAGCATCCTGCAACATTACCATCATTTTCGGCAAGGAATTTTCATGTAAGAAAATTAAATGGAATATTTCTTGGCTTAAAAATGCGAAGCACAAAAAAGCTTATACAGCTATTATCGCTTATGAAAATAAGCTCATATAATGGCGCTCACATTAAAAGCAATGATGATTGTGAGAAGCAACTGAGCGTTGTTTTTGTATATAGAAAAACTGTATGCTTATTTAAGGACTCGTGATGGCAGACAATTTTTATTGCAACTGAAGTGTACATTTGCTAACCAAACAAACACAAGTGCGCACTTTATAACTAGAAGTTTACAACACAATTCAACTTAAAACAAGCCACAAAAGGACCAGCATGTATGTATGCTCGCACGAAGTTTAACCTCTTCTGATTTATTGAAGAACGTCAACGACCCAGAATCTTTGCGCATCTATGAAAAAAAAACTTTGTTCACCAGAGCGCAACGAGGAAAAAGCACGATCGACATAATTTTATGATGGGCAAAGTTAGGATGATTTATACGATTGGAATGAAATTGGTTTCGCATGTATAGAGCTTTTACCAATTTTTAAGATGTAACTTCGAAAAGTGCATTTTGCTCCAACATTATTTACATATACTATGTAACATATAACATATAACATAAAACATATAGATACAATAAAGAGTATATACTCGCAGCTTAAGTACATCCAATATGTCTTATTGCATAATTACCGTATATACTTTCTTTTATATCCCCTATTCACAAAAAAAAAACTCATCAGAAGTACACGTTTCTGAATTACGTGCAAAATTGCTGTGTGCCATTCGGTTTTATTAAACACAAACTAAATTGTCCAACCATTTGTTCACCATTTTTAGACAAGCCGTGTCAAATTAAAAATTCACAAAACGTCTAATTAAACAAAGAAACAGAGAACAAAGTCTAATTTTGCAGACGTTCAAGGAAATTGCCTACGTTTAATCGTGCCCGTGCCCACCCACAAGCTTTAAGCTTTCGCATTTATTTGCTGACGTCATCACTCAAAAACAGATACGGGGTCGGTATAATTGGATGAAAAACGCGAGCACGCACATCGTTGTTATCCAAACGAACGAGTAATTTCCGACAATCCAAAATGCAATAAATCGTTTTAACATTTCCGGTGAAAAACTATAAAACTTATACTTTTGTAGAGAATTTGTAATTCATTGTTTATCGCGTGCAAATTTTTTGTACAATATTGAATTTCAACAATAAGTTGTTGACTTAAAGCAACTTTTTTATTCTTAAAAAAAAATAATAAAAATTTAGAGCTGTCAGGCGTCTGCAATAGAAATTCTATTGGATTAGAAACTTTATTGATAATTCTGTATTTCAAGCTTTACAAAATTAGTATAATTAAGATTAAATTAAAGGATAGGATCCATACAAATATCGTATTGCTAGACCAGACCACACTTGAAATATCCGTGCTTTCATAATGGTGAAGAAAATTTGTTTGGCATTAAAAAATAAATAATTACTGCAGGAAGAACATCTGCAGTTATTTGTACAATATATCAGTATGTATGATGAACTGCTATTTATCAACTGCCGGTGTTTTTGCAGGTATATCAAATATAATTCAAAACGATTTAATTGGTTATGTCACAGCAGTAATAAATACTAATTAAGCTAGAAACATCTTTTGTGTCAATTATGCTAGATGAGTCCTCTGACGTATCACAATTATCTTTTGTACTCAGATATGTTCGCAAAGCGTTTCTTGATGTTTGTGGATGTAAGTTCAGACCGCACAGCAGTAGCAATTTGTGAAAAAGTGTATAGAATTTTAAAACATTTTAATTGTGAACATAAGTTAATTGATCAAACATACGACGGGCATCGGTTGTCTGGACATTTAAATTAGTCACAGAAGCTCGTTAGTGATTACTAACCTGATGCCATTTACATCCCCTGTTGTGCACACATATTAAACTTTGTCTTATCACAACCAGTGTCACACATAAAACATTGAAAAATTACTTTTGCAAATACGTCAGTCAATCAGTATATTTCAAAGGAATTTTGCGTTCGAACAGTTTGACAAAATAAAATCATAGGTTGCTCCAACTAGATGGAATTTTTCCTCATGATTAATCAACACGGTTGGATAGAACAGGGCGATATTAATAGATTTATTTTTAGATATATTACGAGATATTATATTATTATATTACGTAGATAACATTTGTAATTGGTACCATTAGACAATAAATATATCTAGAGGTTATGCGCAATTTCTTGAAGATTTTACATTTGTTTTGTTATTAAATATATTAAAAAAATATTTGCGCATACCGATATATACTCGTATTGTATGAAATATTACAAAACAGATATATTTTATTCGCAGACGAAACTCGAAAACATATTTTGAAGTTAAGAGAGAGTAATTCGATAATGAAGGTGGAACTCCAAACAATAGAAGACATCAAACAAACAATGAATCCATTTATTTACATTTTCAACAAATTAATTTTAAAGTTATCGACATCAACGAACAGATGAGAGTTATATTCGACAGACTAAAAGAATTGAAGTTTCTAGAGTTATTGAACAAATCTTTTTTTAATTAGTATCTAATTCTTTCCCAGAATTCTAAATATCTAGCTTAAGTAGCATTTGATTTAAGTAGCATTTTGATTTCGCCTAATTAAAAAAAAACTAATAAGGCGTAATTTATGTGGTCGATAGTCTCTCAAAACTTTCTATAACTGGGATACAGGAAATATTAGAAAAAGTGTTATGAGAAACAGTAAGAGTTAGCCCATATTTGCCTAAACATACCTTTTTCTAGAACGCTCCTTTTCAGCTATAAAAAGAATTAAAATGTATTTACGGAAGACAAGGGGCGAGGGATCTTAGTTTATTAAAACATTCTAAATAATCTATATATATGAATTTACTGATATCGCATCTCATTGGATCCTGTAATCCCTTGTGGGACATAGGGCCAGTGTAAGATGTCGCACCCCGGATTCATTGACCATTACGGGTTCACACGAGTGGTCAGGTAATGCTAATGTGTTGTTTCTGCTGTGCTACTCTTATTGGAGCTACTGTGCTCTAACACTCACAACACATCGCCGATGGTTAAGAGTCTTAATTTGCCCTGACGCGTCTCTAAAAACTTTGCAGGGAAAATGTGCATATTTTTGAGATATCTCTATGCACCGAGATTTATCTTTCTATTTATATTCGGAATCGTGAATCATCAACGCTCTATCATACACTTATTGTTCTATACAGGGTGCTAATTGATGGAATTCATGTTCCGTTTTTCCAAATCAATAACCTATTTCAGAAATAGGCTATTAATAGCAAGGGGAACCTAGTGTTTTAAAGTGCTACAAATTCAACGAAATATAGTATAAGCATTCAACAATCCGAACCTACGCGCGAATTCATCATAACTTGATAGCGTCCTTCGTGTTGTGTTTGCAGCTAATGGCACAAAAAAAGCTCGTCCAGTCGACCCGCACTTCATGCCCAGTCACGTTGAGTCAACTCATAAATCACCATGTCTACCCCATATCAATTTCCATATTTCACATGACAATTTGAACGAATTTGCGAGCATGTATTATAATAACGAAGAAAATTGTGCGTATGAGACGAAGGTTCAACGCTCGGATATAAATGTCAGTTATGTATCCCTTCTGCAGTGCCTCCACGTGTATGGGCTGTTTTTCTTCTTTGCTGCGACAGTTTGCTCATTTCATGGGGTCACATTTATATTGTTTGAAAAGATTGTTATTTTATTGGAGACGTGTCTGGGCTGTAAAGCGTCAAATTGAAAAACGATTTTGCTAGGCCTTTATCGGATCTTTTTGTGGGTATTGTGGTGAGTTGGTAGACTTTTTTTTCGAGGAGCAAGTAGTATGTTAAACCACGAGTTGATTAACATGTATTCTTGTATATTATACTTCACAAATGTCGTATAAACCTATTTTAAATATTTTAATATAAAACTATTTATAAAGCTTTCATTTGTAAATTACAATGCCGCTAAATAAATACACATAATAATCTAATTTACGACTAAATTTGGTAATTATCCTCTAAAAGCGAGCTTTTGTAATTTATTCGACAAACTTTTATTTTTATGTTTTTCTATGCAAACGAGAGGGCATGCAGCATAATTTATGCCAGTTTTCAATGCTATATAGACGCGTGCATGCTCCAGCAACAACCATTCATGCCGCCTCCACACGCCTAGCCTTTTGTAGTACAATTATTCGATTTTAAATCCACCTAAGTTGAATTTACGAGTGTGCATTTGTATTTAAGTATATGTATTTTTGTAATCCAAACATTCATTTTAATCCTAAAGTATAAGCTAATATTTATTTTGTATTATGCGATGCTGAGGTGGCCATATATATTATATGTATTGCTAGTTTTCGGTCTACCCATCCAATGCTTTTAACAAAAGAATTATGTACTATACATATATATATATGCATATATACGCGAATGTGAATTTAAAACAATGCATTTAGAAGGATTACTGAACAAATAAAAAAAAATATTATAGGAAATGTCCGTTTTTAAACAAATTTCCAGAAGGGTGGTCATGGTAATCCTTTTTTAAGTATTTTAATTTCTGACCCATATGGAAAATGTTACTCTCGTGTACCTATTTTACTCGTGTTTTAAATCAATTCTGCTATTCACACTTTTATATTTACAATTGAATTGAATTAGTTGTTAATTATATTGCAATTATATTTTTATTTTGTTCTTCATTTTAAAAGAAATTGATGTTTAGGACGAAATACTTTCGTATTTGGCACAATTAATCATGTCGTGAACTTTCATGCCTTTAAGGAATTCAAAATATGTATGATTTAAAAAACGATGAATCTGACTACCCTTAAGGAAGATAGGGTCAAAAAGGTATTTTATGTGTATACGAGGGGCGTTAGAGGGCAAAAGAATCAGAAAGGTAATATTTAAATATTTCCTTTCTGATTCTTTTGCCCTCTCAGTAAGGTTTTTTAAATAACTCTCTTTTAATACCATTCACCATAACACTCCCCCTTTTAACTTTAAATTAACTTTTACTATATGTTTGATACAGCTTTGGGTTGTAGTACACTTTATACCGAAGCACTAAAATGCAGTTCAGACCCCAAACACTAAAAATATTAAACAAATTAGGGTAAATTATTCTAATAGAAAAATGCCATTTATGGATGGTACAGATGGGTAGGGGGTATGGTATAGCAATCGATAGGTACTTTAAATAAATCCTAAAGTGTACTTTTGCCAAACTTTGACGCCCTTTCACCATAAAGAGTTTATTTGCTCCAAATAACATGTTTTCTCTTACAGGATCCAGATGACTTAGGAGTTGATAGAAAATGACCATCCGCTTCGTTATCAGTTTTTTTTTTGATGTGTGGGCTATAGACCAGCTCAATAATGACGTCGATTTTGGTCGAAAAATTATCTTTTCGGACGAAGCTCATTTCCATCTCGGCGGATATGTAAACAAGCAAAATTGCCGGATTTGGGGCTCGGAAGAGCCACACACAATCGTAGAGAGACCAATGCATCCTCCAAGAGTCACAGTTTGGTGTGGATTTTGGAGTGGTGGCATA
>JANSTU010025171.1:0-12845 GCA_027564075.1 Bolitophila hybrida
ATGTGTTATATATATATTCGTGAATATATAATTCATGATTTGTATATGTTTACCTAAATACGTGCTGTTCGTAAGTACCCAGAATATTTTTAAGGGGTCAACCATTACGATAATAAGGAAATCCAAGACTAGTCACCATATCCTCTGTATCAATAAATCGTCACGTTGTAGCGGAACTCCAGCTGATTTCTCATATATCCACATTTTTAAAATACAAAAAAATTCACTTAAAGCTCACTTATGATTGATAGCATTTTCAACATACAAACTCTTTGCACAATAATTTTTAATTATTTGGCCAACAATAAAGCAAAAAAAAATTATAATTCCGTTTGAATCCTCAAAAGTCTGTTCGAATTCATATAAAACAAATATCGAATATCCTCGCGATTGTATTTACTGGAGCATTAGGCACCCTCGCTGCACAACATGGCACTGAAAATTGAATTAAAAGCACAAAAAATTCAATTTTAATCGACCGAATAACGGACCGTATGCAAATTCGTCCCGAATGTATCGACTATGTATACCGAGTTATTCCGTTGAGCAGTAAATCAATTGTACACACTCAAATAAAACTAGCAAACACAATAATCGAATTTGTATTGACGCAAAAAAGCACTATAAATTATAACATCCAGATCGTGGGAACAATCCTAATAGCTGCTACTCGTAAAACGTGCAACAACTAATCGGCTCGACGTTCAATACACATACAAGATTTGAACCGAATTGAACGTATGTACCCGTATAACTGTTCAAAACATCGAAACACCACAAAAGCACATTTTAATCAAGTGTACTATTATTGGCCGTCACAGCGATACTGATTCAGCAGGCATATACAATCAAACTGAGACTATTTTAGTCGATAAAAAGTTCTGCTAAAAGCTTAAATTAACTGAGGGGTGCTGTGAGTAGCAGAGGGTGTTCATTTGAAATGACAGAGAGAATTTAAAAGCTTTATGCACAGCAGAGCAGTATTGTTATATAAAGAGAAAGCGAATAGAGAGCGTAAAATGTGTGAGCACAAGAGTAAACAGGGCTGAGCTTTTCCGCTCGTGAGAATTCTCCAAAAGTAAAACCACTCTGAGTTTTAAGCTTTATTGTTCAAGCGTTTTTGACCTATATTTTTTTCTTCGCTCAATCATACAGACATTCTCTCTGTGTAGTATTATAATTTAGACTTAATTCGTAGCATTTACTATTTATACATTTGAGAAAGTTTTAATTCAATAATTCAATTATTTAGAGTTTTCTATTTTTCTAAAAGCTTAAAGTATGTATTTTCGTTATTTATTAATACATACATATGTTATATATTATTAATATGTGCCCCAACTAACATTTTTAGCCAGATAATGCATATTTGCGCACACATTTTGCAATAATTAGTCATGATGACTACGCTAAATGTGCACAAATATGACGATAATAAAAGCTTGTCACGAAAATGACTAACCATTTAATCATTGTAAATACTTGTTAGTCAGAATTATTAATTAGCTGTACATACATATAAAATTGTTTCGAATTTGTATAAATTAGCAGGAAAAACTAATTTGTTTAATATTATTTACAATTTTGTCACATAATATAAATACTATAGTTAATAATAAGTTTTACAGATATACCTATAAATATAACACATCTAAATCTATATCTATAGGTATATTATGATTAGTTATATTTTTATATTATATTCGATGGTTTTTAAATCAACTGTGGAAAAATAATCATTTGTTTTTTTAATTGGTTTCTTTGAATAAAATTTACCAAATATTCTATTTAATCATTATTATTACAAACTTGTACAATTGAAAAAAGCATTTAGAAAAAAATAATTAATTAATTAAAAATAATTAAGCAAACAATTCTATTTGGAATTACTAATTTGGAACTTGAGAATGACTAAATAGTATTATTTAATTCAATTTAACAGATAAATCTATTTGATCATTATTATTTCATTTTTCATTTTTATATAATAGTCATGCCAACTACAAATTGGTTTAGCTTTATCTTATATAAAATAGCAAAAATTACCACATGTTTCAAGACTAATTTTATATAATTTTACGCAATAGTTAAAAAAACAGCGAAATAACCATAAAATTGGCTAAATATAAATATATATTATTTAAATAAATATAACTGCTTTTTTAGAAATTATTTATTATTATATATATAGTATAATAATAATTATAGAATAATATTGTATCACGACATTTTAAGAATAAATAAAAAACATACAATTATTCCTAGTCTGCTTTTTTAATTTTACATTTTTAAAAAATATATTTAAAAAAAAATATGAAAGAATAAATAAATCATATTGGTCGCATGAACAGCACAACACTCGCACCGGCCAGGACTGTGATCTCGGTGTCACATTGACTCGATTTATTACTGTAGATTTGCTTTTGGCAGGAATACACACTACACAATAAATAAAAAAATAAAAATATCAATATTATGCCTACATACATGTATATATAGTTTAACTGAATTTTGTTGCGACCCAATTTAAAGAAGCCATAAATCTGCGATTGGTGGTATATTTTCCAATTCGCCGAAAGGCACGCAGTATAAATATATCAAATATATACAACATAATATAATTTTGTAGTACCTGCTCGAACAATAAAGGATTTCCGAAAAAAGCACCGTTGCCAGGACGTATTTATTTGAATAGAATAAAGGAAACATAAATTCGGCAATGGTCTTCCATATACTATGAAAAATATAGTCGTATAGAATATCCAAAGTTTCTCTCAAGTTGTGACCCACTTTCCCATTAAAAGCTCTAACTATAATATATCAAAATTAAATTCACACTAGAGTGCCGAATTATTACAGTTATGTTCATAAGCCGTTAGGCATGCAGTTTGCAGTATTTATATTATATAACCAGAATATATAATCTGCGGAACAATAAAGAAAATATTTGTTTAAATCTGGTTAAATACACATTCCTCGAAAGCACGACTGGTTAAGTGAGTTCTATATATAGTATTTAACTTTTGTCGAACTTTGATTATCCCATTAAATTAAATGTTATTTTCTCGTATATCGAAACAGAATTATATAGTATATAATATATAATTTTGCATGGTATTGATTACATATTTATTAAATCGATAGTTTTCGATAATTGGATTCTGTGCGTGCAATCTGTATATACGAGTATGTAATTATTGTATATATACAATTTAATTTGTAGATGTGTCCTACATCTTCATCTCATTGCAATGAAAAGGAAACTGTGAATTTTCAGCTGATGATGCAAGCAAGCGCGAGTTCTTGTCGTTCTCGTAATTGTTACACGGAGTGGTGTCACTTATAAGAACGTCCAATTATTAAGTGACTTTCAAAGCTATGCTGAAAAACATGTTTCCAATTAGAGATTTCCGCGGGCGCACATTGAAGCTTAAAGTTCGGATTCTTTTTCACTTAATTTCTAATTGAAATTACGCAGCCGCCGGCTCGCGGTACTGTTTGTTGCTTTTTAGTAAACATTTTGAAATTTGCCTCCGTCTTTTGTAAATACGATTTCAATGTAACAGAAAAATAAATTATTATAAATGCGAACAATGTTTTAAAACTTTCTTTTATATTAATTCAAAATAATATAGATATAAACAAGGTAAGAAGTCTTGCGTTAATGCCGTCGTTTTAGGCACAACAAGAAAAACCCTAACATACAAGGACGAGCGCGCTAAATGAAAAGTTTGCCGTTGAGTTAAATTGTAAAACAAGCTGCGGCTAATGGATGTAATGGTGATGTGATGTTCCCAGGGGAATTTGTAGAAATTCTAATACAATATACAGTGTATTTTATTACAATTTTTTCCGGTGAGTCGTGTACTTTAATTCAAAATAATGGCTCCTCTGTGCAAAAGTATTATCGAACACATAAACAATATTATAATCCCACATATATATAACTTGCTTGTGGCAATGTTATTTTGTAAATTCTCACAATATAATAGTTAATTGGAAAATGCATGTTACATTTTTTAGTAGTTTCTATTATAAATAATTTATCGTCGGATAATTTTCAATTTGAATTACATGTAAATATAGTAATTCTGAAATAATACATCACATAGTTTGTATGCGAATTATACAGTTTTGAATAGCTAAAGAGCACAGTAATTTCAGAATTGATAACTAAACTAAATACTACGTAAAATTATTATCGATTGAATACATGAAAATTAAATTGCATTATTCAAATACAATTTTAGTAGCTATCTCCCTATTTGAAACCATCGATATCTATATATATATATTTTGCATAACAATTTAATGTGCATAAAATATTCTATGTGCATTGAATTATCATTTTACCGGCTGCTTTAGAATTACTGAAGCAAATTCACAGAACACAATGAAATGCGCATTTACATAAATAATATTCGTTGTAGTTCGACGATATACATTTATACGGAAAATACAAGAAAATTGTGTAAATTATACGCTTTGAGAGACGAAAAGGTCATCTTTCGCACGTAGCTATCAAATCGATGTGAAATATTTGAAGAATTTTCAATTGGACACCTTATACGCTTGGTCGTACATTTTCTAGTCCGTGAAACAATATTCTCGGAATAGTGATGTCTACAATAAAAAGCAATGTCGTATGTATGCATTTCGTAAAAAATACTACATGCATGCGCTGGATTAAGATTATATAAAGTAGTCCTCCATTTTATACAAAGTGAATTTAATTGCATTTTACTATAACATGAATATTTTCAGTACAATTGAACTCGTTCACAAGAAAACATATATTATTCGCCCACATAATGAAATGTGAGTGTGGTTAATGTATGTGAAAATAATCCACACTGAGAACATGAGTATTTGATGCGGAATCCGATTGCCGTAAACGAAACAGGTGTTTCTTGCTTTCAATTCGCGGAAAAAAACTACTATACGTCTCGAGTTTTATTTAAACCCTCTTTATTCCTTGGAAAAAAGTACATTTTCCCGCAATTCTATCTCAACGCGCAACCTCTAACCAAACACAAAATGTGTTTATTCAAAGCCTCGTTCCATTAACTTTCGCAAAAAAAACATAAAATCATAAGTGTGAAATGCTAGTGTCAATGAGAACACACCATTGTTTTATATATTTCATATAGTAAATGATGGAGTTAAAATGTTCTTTGCCTGCATACCACACATTTACGAATGCACAATGCACAATTATAACAGAAAAAAAACTGGCCTAACTGAGTTTTAATATTAGTTCTGCTCAACTGCTGCGCAAATAGTTGAAATAAAATTCATTGTTCCATAAATACTTGAAAACGTTTGTTTTCATCCGTTATCCGTCGAGAAAACCTAACAATGAAAATACATTTTTATCCCTTTCGTTTTTGCGAGCTTTTACATACTACTATACACAAACACATACATATATACATACTTTCAGGCACACACACATCAGTATGTAACACAGCACATATACATAAGCGTTTTAATTTATATTTCAATTAGTTTGGCTGAATGAGAAATGTCTCACACTCAAATATATGTATATATACGGCAACTAGTACAATGCAAATAAAAAATATACATGGCAAATCGGGCGATGAACAGAAAAAAGCACAAATTTTAATGACTTTTTTCCGGGGGTTGGCGTGTGCTTTTTGTATATGCTCGTGCGCCAGTCCTTTGTGGGTACGCGGATATCTCTATAGAGAGAGGCACACACTCAACTAGACAACAATGCGCACTGCGCTGTCTTACAATGTCTCCGGGTGGTCGTATTTAACAAATGAGACATTTGTGGCAAGGCCCGCGCAAGTTGTGCGTTTGTGGTTAGCATGTCCGGTCCCGACAGTCTTAAATGCAACATCCGTGTTGTTAGTCATTTCCAGAAGAGTAGAAGCTGCCTTCAATGGTATTACCTCTAGGCTTAACCGTATTTATGTTCTCTTATAGTTCATGTAATACGGCTGCAAGTATAGCAGGATGGTATCACTAAATCAAGTTCGGAAATTGTTTTGTGGAATACATTATTATATACATATTACACATATATGTAGTACACACAACTAATTATGATGTCAACATGGGAAACATTCTAATACGCTTGCAGAAAACTTCGGCGGCATAGCAATGGGAAAAGCTTAATTGATGTTGTAAGTTGTGTGCGCACGAATATAAATATATAATACATGTATGTACTATATGTATTGAATGTATATATTTAATGAGCTCTTCACTGGGTATGAAATTGATCCAAATAAGTTTAAAGCTTTATGGCTCTTGCGTGAACTACCGCTATATCCTGTCGTGAGGATTATATATTATATGTATAATGGTAAATACGCTAATTTGGTGTTGATATCAGATTTAACATAATATTTCACTATAATGTAAATAAACCAACTTTTAGTATACACAATTACATATACCTTAATGTGTATACTAAGTTGGTTGACATATTTATCTTAATTCATTTTAATATTTGACTTTTTTTGTATAAATTTCATTATTTAAATTGTATTTTCATGTTTAATCTCTAAAATAAACACATAATAATAAATGTATTACAACATAAAAAATATTTTATAATTTTGTTTTAAACAGTTATTTTAATATATAAGTATATTTTAAAACAAAAAATCAAATTTATTATAGAATAATAAATATTGGCAAATTATTTCTATTCTAATTATTTTATTATGATGTAAATATCATTATTTAAAATATAGAATCTTTCCTTCGACAATTAATGTATACTAGACAAGTATATGCCCGGCGATTTTGCTGAAATAAATTAATCTGCAAAATATTTGTTATTTAGTATTAATATTTATTGCTATATAGGTCATTCCTGAGCACAAAACAATTGACTCGGAAAATGTTTATACATCTGCAACTGCGGCGGTATCCTCCGAAAATACCTATTTATTTAATTACGCAAGTTTTACGAAATTGTTGGTACTAAACCGATTTTTATAATATGAATTACGTGGAAACGGGAAAATGCATAACCGAATTTTTAAATGTTTTTTTCACGTAAGTAAATAAAAAATGGTGGAGTTAAACTTATTCAATTTGACAGTATTGACATTATTTTTATTTCTCGTTGACTAATCCATTTTTTTAAAGTTCTATTTTAGATAGATGTTTTAGAAATGTTTGTAGAAATTTAACCATTTATAACAATAATTTTAAAAAAGGTAGTTACTACTCTGTAACAGTTAATGAATAATTACTATGTAGTATATATTCTATCGATATTATTTCAAAGACATTAAACTTTTAAGAAAATGATCACATTTAAATAATTAAACTTGTATAATTATTTATAAAACATAAATATTTGCATATGTGCAGTTTCATCAAGTTCGTCACATTTATTTTTGTGCTAAATTCGTTTTTAAAATATTGAATTGTTAATGATTGGCTTCGAAAATGAAAATAAAAAATATGTTACGTCTCTTATACATAATATAGACAGTCGTCGCAAAATGACAAAAAAATCTGTTTGCAAAGAATAGTTAATTTGGCTTGTTTCGTCAAAATCAACACGGTAATTGCTAAACAGCTGATGATTCCAAGGTATCGTTCAACATTATTATAATATTTGCAAACGTAGGTATACTGATATAGCCCTTATAGTTCAAATCCAAAACATTATTAAATGCTGTCAAAAATGGGCCATTGGAGCAAGCGTCAATGGGATAGCGTAATTTGAATAGCGGTTTGAGATAAGTGCCATACAGCGAACCGGGTAAAGGATGACCCAAGAACATATCAATATAATGACGACAAAAGCAGAACTCATTTCACATATGCATTAGATATGGGCTGCATTTGATGAGTCATTCTGCAAAGACCTTGTAAAAGCATGAACATGAACGTGTATAATATATAATTAAAAATAAAGGCGATGTTACACCCTTCTGACCGCCATTTAAATAATTTATTTTTTTGTTTTCATCCTAAAATAAATGTGATAATTTTTAATAAAACTGCACAATAGCAAATAATTATGTTTAATAAATTATTATTATAAAAGGTGAAGAAAAGTTTAATAGTCTTTGAAATAATGTTGATAGATAGAATAAAAAACATGATTAGTGTATCTATATATATATATATATATATATATACAGTTAGTCACTTTAATATTCGGACACACTCAAAAATATTTAAATACTTTTAAATCAATGTTTAAAACATTATTTAACGTTTCTATGAATTACGTTTCTGAGGTGGTACTTTAGGATATATGTATCTAGAAGAATATATATTTAAAAACATAAACTATTTAAAACATTTAAACATCTTTTTTACGCAGCCACATACGTCAAACAGCATTTACATGCAACTAAACATTTTGAGAGCGATTATTTAACTCTGATAAAACAAATTACCTAACAGTGTTTGAGTAAATCGCAATGTTCCAAAGTATCCCGTCTAATAAGCCAGACCCCTTTATTATTAATTTTATTTAACCATAATAATTGAATGCTTTCATATGTTATATTTAGCTTACACACAATATTTTAACTATGAAGGGCCTCCTGATGAATACATATATTATAATTAAATACTACTAATTAGTTTGATGGACAAGATAAGTCATAATTACACGTAATATAGTAACGTATAACATTTCCATGAAAATACGTATACTCAAAACATGGTTTTGGCTGCTCTAACACGTGTTTTGAACAATATTCACACGAGAGCCAGAACAATTTACATAATAAATCTAGGACAGTGTAAGCCAAGAGCTTTCATGAGCAAAATATTTAGTTTTATGTAATGTACATATACGTTATACTGGATACATACTCTAATTTGTGTATCGTGTAATTATTTTGGAAAATTTGGTTAATTATGCACTTATGAAAAGATTATCATTCTCAACACATGAGACACATTGTTTAAGTATGCGTATTTAGTCATGTACGAATTAAATGAAATATAATACTTTTTTTTATTCATATGAAAACATATTTTTTTCTTCATTAAAAAATTTACAATTTAAATTTGGTTAATGAAATTTCAAGAAAATCCATTGGATTTGCATAATCTTAAAGTTTTCCTTTATAGTTTTAAATAACATAAATTAAATTTGCGAATTTAGGCTGGCCTTGTAAGCATTAATATATTATAATAACTTCAAATGTAGATTAAATATAGATGCGTTTTAAAAATAGCCAGATCATATGGATACAAATGAGATTACAAGCATACAATAAATATTAAATGATTTATCTATATACAATATATTTATAAATGTATGTATTCTGTCAATGAACAAAATTGAAAACAACGACTGAGAAATTGATCCAATATTCAACATACGCTGCTGCCAAACAAAATACAATTTATTTGCAAATGAAAGTAATTGCATTTACAATTGCGTATAGCAAAATAAACGAGTGCACATTCTCCACCTGTCACTGAATTGTTTTTATATTTTATGTTTGTTCAAGTGCAGCATCAATTAAGTATTTTTTGATATTTATCAAAAATTCCTTATGATGAGAATGTACATACATATCCATACAACGCCCTATATTTATGTCTTGTCGCGCGCGTCTTATGATAACCTGTCAACCAGAATTATCTCGTCTACATTAATTATCTGCGAAGAATAGAATTTAAAATTATAAATTGCTTAGTAAAAAGGTGAGGGTGAGGGCGATGAGTAAGACTAATAACACAAATATTTTGGCTTTCTGTATTGTATTCTGTATATTGTTTAGTATTTCACAATAAATATATACTCACATTTAAACGAGAAATGCTGTCTTGCGCTGAAACATTTATTTTCACTATGTTTACCACACATATTTTATTGATTCAAGATATACAAGCACAGCTTTTCTGGAAATTTATTATTCGAAAGCATATAAATATGATGCGGTTTAACATCACCAAAACACATATATTTTATGTACTATTTTAACAGCAGAAGGGCTCACATTACGTGTTTAAAGAGAACTCAAGCATCTCGTGTGGTTCTGAGGCGGTCACCATACGAATTTCTTACACATTTAAGAATGCGTTTTAAGGACATATCTACTAAAAAACACTTCTTTCAAGAGAGTATAGATTTTGCATCATATTTAAGAGAATATACGGTTTTGTGAAAAAAACATGTAATAAAATAAATTTATAGAGTTTCCAAATAAATTAAATGTGAGTAAAAGATGATCGTATATCTCAAAAAAGATGCGCATTTGCCTTGCAAAGTTGCTAGAGTCGCGTCAGGGCAAATTAAGACTCCTAACATCACATTGGCATGACCTGACCAGTCGTGGGTGGTCAATAAAGCCCTATGTCCCACAAGGGAATACAGGATCCAGTGAGATGAGAGTAAACTTAATTATTAAGTATACTTGCAATAGAAATATGTATGTTATGTTTATGAAAACAAAAAAAAAATAAACATAATGTTTTATATTTACACATAAAAATACTCCACTGCTATAAATTTTGGGACACACACATACACACAAAAAGTTTGTTTTGTTTGTGTATGTTGTCGGAAAACCCGGTTCTACTAAATGTATAGAACAGTTTTTGTCGTTCTGATTTCAATTCCAATTATTTTTTACCAGCTAGAACTATGCCAATACTCTCTGATTGTCATGGTCACTTTAAAAAACCATTAATTTTATTGCTGGGTTTGCGTTCGTGTGCAGACAAACACACACAAACACAGTAGAGAGACTCGCACACATGAGTATTTGTTTAAAACTTCCGGACAAGAAAAATGATATTACACTGCAGAACTTTAATTAAAGTTTAGCTCGAGCATATATATAAATCAGAGTATGTGAGCGCGTATTTCAATGTACCGAACGCACGATTTTTCGCAATGTCAGCGGCACATCCTGGAATAATGTCCTATTTTTGTGTTGATTGAAAATTTTCGAATATAAATTTTGTAACATATTTTATATTAGATTATAGAATGCAATGTGAACGCAGTGTCCTTTGCTATTGCGATTCTTGAAGAACATAATTGCCTCTATACACTCTTATAAATTGCCAAACATTTAAGGATGAAATTCTTCTTTTTTAAAAGATCTGCATTTCAGTACTAAGAAAGTGATTATTTAATTGATTACAAATTGTGAGTGTTTAGTGGGACTGGCGCCATGAATGACGAGACTTGAAAATGATCATTTAAGCTCAATATTTATAAATTATTTCATCCATTTTTTATTGATCCATTTAGATCAGATTTCAATACTTTCCGTGGATTCATTTCATCGTTTACAAGTTTTCATACTTTAAGGTAGAACTGCGATCATTTTTGCGGATGAAAAAAACATAGAAAACATCTATTCCAAGAGTTTGCGTTATTGTTTAAAATATTCGTGAGCATTCATTGTATAATTTGTCGCACATTCTTTTTTAGAATTCATAATTTTGTTCTGATGCGATAATAATAATTTATTTAGTTGAACCAAATAACCTAAAGTTATCAAGAGAAATCTACATATGTACTAAAGGTTGATTATAAAAAGCTTTTTCTTGTTTAAGATAAACAACCAAATATTATCTAGATAAAGCTACATATTTACATAAAGGTTGAATAGAAAAAGCTTAAATGTAACTTTTTCATGTTGAAGGTAAGGCAGTTGTACGAGCAAGGAAGATTACCAAGTACTTCCTTATCCTCTAAATATAAAAGCTCCATATAATTCATAGGAATTATTGTAGATGGCGTGGAGAACTCGATAAAACCTTTCAATTGTTTTTGAATAGAAAAAGCTCTGTATTGAAATTTTTAAATTAAAAGCTTTTTGATATTTGAAATGGACTTGATTTAATATATAATATATAATTTTAAATTTATATTAAAAGCTTTTGGTTTTTGAAGCTTTTTAAATGATTTAAATTCTATCTTATATTTATAAAATCTAAAATCTAAATCTACGCAAAGACTATGCGCTTACACCGTTTGATTTTTTGTGTCTGTGTCCCAACTAAACATGCATGAAGATCAAACATTTTAGCTTATAATACGGAATTTAATTAATTTATAGTATGATTGCTGATTATTTTTTTTTTATTAAATCCATTAGAAAACATTTCCTAATATGTAGGTGTCTAGTCTAAAACTTTCTGAAAATCAAAAAAAAACATATTTAATTTCCCAATGATTTATAACGTCGAAAATCAATAAAAATTGGTGACGAATTTCGCCATTTAAAATAGAATATTCCAAAAACATTCACAAATAAATCGAAAAAAAAAACAATAAAAGGAATTATTTTTTTTCAACTGGCGGACAAACAAAATAGAAAATAGATCGATTTTCTTACAATGTTTTTAAAATTGACTGATGTTTAGCAAACGGTTGTGAATTATCACGTGGCAAACTTTCCTCTTTCGTCGTTACCTATTTTTGTTTTATATTATTTACTATTTTTAATTTATGTGTTGAATTAAATTTACATTTTGTAGATCAAACAAAAAGTGGAAACAAATGTACACATTCACCGAATATAAAAAACTACTTTTATTAGGACACTTCAACTGTTTTTTATTGTTTGTTTGGTCAACAATATAATATCAAAAAAATGAATGGAATCTGAACCCGTAATGGTCAATGAATGATAAGTAAGAAAAAAACAAATTTTTGACAATACTCGATTTTAATATTCAACCTGAATGACCTAGTATTATTTAGCTATATCGGTAAATTATCAAAAATATGTTCGCGATTCCGAATATAAATAGTTTGAGATATCTCAATATAATAATATGTAAAAGGTTGTCAAATATCTCCCTTCCGCCTTTTTGTCTTTTGAATTTCGCGGCTATGTACAAAGCGCTACAGAGCTCGT
>JANSTU010025182.1:0-12842 GCA_027564075.1 Bolitophila hybrida
ATATCCGTTGTTTGAATATACATAATTAATAAATAATAAATCCAAATGAAACACAAAACAAGGACCAGATAAAACAAAATATCGGTTTTTTGAAATAATGAATATAAGAAATAATTCACAAATTAAAATGCAGTACTTATGCAAAAGACCTTCATTGTTCTATTCACGAAAATTATGCGCAAAGCGTGTGTTACAATATGAATATTTGAATATATTTGAATTTAGATCACTTTTCGTATATGCGATAAGACGCGCCAAGTTTATTGGAGTGATAAAAATATAGCTGGTCCTAACGTACGTGCGTTCAAATGGCTGACACCATTTAGTCCATGCATAAAATGCCAGATGCCGGTGCCCAGTTGCTTAATATGTGAGGGCTATTATACCAAAAAATTAAAATATATAATATTTTTGTTGAAATATATTATTTTATTTCATTTTATTTTACAAAAGGCAAAAGGCACCCTTCCTTATATAAAGACAATAAGATATATTACAGGCGATTATGAAAAACAATAAAAAAATTAAATAGAAATGATGTACAATAGTACAATAAATATAAGCTAGTATGAACTAACTATACTTTATAATATTCGGCAACTAATTCCAATTTTTAACTTAGTTAATGAAAAAAGATTAATATTACGTAATGATCTCACAAAATTAAGCTTACGAGTATCGTATAGATAATCAGAACTTGAGTATGTAAGAGTTTTTTAGTATATAAGCAACATCTATAGGCGAAGTAGTTTTTAAGTGAGCAGCCAAGTATAACATTGCGATGTAGTACACCAAGATGATCAAACTTTCGTAAACGAAAGACATGCAAGAGGACAATTAAGAATTCTAAGGTACATACTGTTGGTTCACCATGGAATAGGACGCGAAGAGAGCGAACTAGTTTCAGGCAAATGTCAGAATTTATAAAGTTGCTATAAGGCCAGAGACTATGCAAACCATCAGATACATTAGATTATGCTTTAGCAGCATCTATTGCTATTGCTAGCAACTTAACATGGCAAATGCGCATAGTTTTTGAGTTATCTCTATGCACCGAGATCTGTCTTGCTATTTTATATTCGGAATCGTATATAATTAAAAAAAAAGGAAAAGAATAAAAAATTATCCTAATATCTTTAGACTAAAACTAATATATAATATATTATATGAGTTTAAATTGTAAGCTATAAAAAGTTTTATAACATCACCAAATTTAAAAATTATATAAAATTCCCAAATTTAAGAGTAAAAAAAATGAATACCATAAATATTTCATTATATCGTCCTTCAAATGAAATTAATGATTTGTGAAAGTTGCTGATTATACTATAATTGCTGACATTATTATCCCTAGTTGCTTTAACGATTTATTAAAAGATATGTTTTTGTTATACACATTACATTAAAATTAAGCAAAGAAATTCTCATCACTGTGTCAACCCAACGCCAACCAGATAGATCGAATATGATCAGTTCTTCGAAAATATGAAGGAGGTTTTAGGTTTTATAATAACGTTTTAGAGTCCAGTAAACTCGTTGCGAAAGTGCGAAAATTAGTGATTAGAGTAAACAGACTACACAAATAGTAGTAACTCTGAATCTGACTGATAAAAAATAAAAAAAACAAGTCTAACGTACTAGAGTGGAAAACTGTTAGTTACGTGTTTTATCTATAGAATAATATTTTTTTAAAATTATTAGTTTTAAGAATGTTGAATCTTAAGATTTCCAAAACTCAATATTTATGTTTTTTTCAAGAATAAGAATTATGGGTTTTAAGAATTACGTGTTAATTCTCAAGACTTGCGCACTGAAATACATATTCGTATTAAATACTATACATCTATAATATTTCATTGATTTGTACCGTTGACGACCATTGAGACATATAGATCCCATCAGATTGGGGAGTCACATGTGTGGTCGAAGTTAACTATCTTTTATTTAACTTTTTTAGAAATACATGTTGACCTGTACCTCAAACCACCCCAATATATTACAGCAAGAAAAAGAAATTTAATATATTTTGGATTGTCACATTAGTTCTATATTGAATGAAACCTTGTTGAGGAAAATCGATTGCATATTTTTTTCAAACCCAAGGTTCTCGATCAGTGGTCTTAACCCTTTGACGTTAAGAAAACATTAAACTTAACGCTGTATCGCGAAGACCCGTTGCTGGCTACATGTGAAATTGCGTTTAATTTATACATCCGCTTAGACACGATTTCGTTCTGCACAATACAATATGTTTTACCAGAATTCTGTTATTTTGTCATTTTGGCGTCGAAACCTGATTTTGATTTCTACAAAGATTTGTTTTCTTTCTTTTTTGCCTTTCATTAATTTTAGATTTTTAGGCAGTTGAAAAATTTGCTCTAGAAATAAAAACATTCAATAATTAAACAGGAAAAGAAAATAATTACGTAAAACCTGGAAAATAAATATTTTAAAGGGCAATCATAAAGTAAGTAGAATTGCATGTGATTTATTGCTTTGGCACATGCGATCATTTACAGTTCGCCAGTTTGTGTTAGAAAATTATAAATAATTAACTGTATGTAATAGACAATAAGTCCCTAGTGAGTCTAAGACATAGGCTTCCGTTTTACGTTACCGTAAAACAATCCATTTTAATGAATTCAGAGAATTACTTTTGTGCCGCCTATGCTGTACAGTTTGTGATGCATCTATTTTATGTATGTGTGTGTGGAATATCTCAATAGTTTATATACATATTAAACTTGCTATGTGTTTGTCTATTTATCTAGTATATAAAGATTATATGTATATAAAGTACAGCTTCAAATAAACCAAACCATTTATGTTTTTGCAGTGATGGTGACTCATCTTAAACACATATTATATAATTAATCTAGAAGTGTCAAACTTGTAGGGTCTTTTTTTAATAGCACTTGCAATTTTAATTAAGGTAATTAAACCGTGTGAGTGTTTATTACGCAGTACGCATCACAACTTTTTGGGTGTAGGCTTTTTGTTTACTGATGATTGATTAAGATTGATATGTATTGCATTCTTATTTGATTATTTATTTTACTTTGTTATTTTATACTTAGTATTTAGTTGTATACTAAAATATTTACAATGTTTTATTCCAAAATTGTATTATTTGTGTATGATAAACATAAAACAAGAACACGAGATACATAAATACACTGCAGACTGCAAGATATAGATTTAGATCAAGTGCATTCAACATGAGCACAAATCAAATTTACACCAATTTACACAAATGGTAAATTAAACAGAATATAGATATACTATTATGCATTTAATATAAATAAATGTAAAATAAATAAGTTATAATTACCAGCAGGCCACTTGAGTTGTCAAACATTTGCACATTTTGTTAATTGATTATTATTTTTGTAACAGGTGAGAGAAACAGTTAGCTTGAGGCTAGGTAGTAGAGAAGTGAAATAAATATGTATGTAATAGGATATACTAAATAAGAAAAAAAGTTTATACGTGTTTCTACAGCGGCTCTACAATGCAAACTGGAAATGTGAAAAATGGAATTGTATAATACCAATTTCCATTGCATTCCATTTTATACACAGAGCATAGAAAAGTTATATACAAAACACATATCATTCCCAGTCTCAGTCGTATACAAATGTCATATTCTCTAGCGCTCTCAAACTTACTCAGAACTCAGAAGTGGTATATATGTATTATTGCTCTGAGAGCGCACGCCGCTCGAGGACCGGTCGCACTACTCGCACTCGCAAAAAAACTACACTCAGACTTCAGACATCAGACTGTCAAACGACTAGACGACACGACAAACACACAGACACAGTATATATGTATTCTCACTTTATGCTGCGTCCAGAAATCAGTGCTGCCAAAGTGCTACGATCGTAAACAAAGAACTACAGCTTTTTCCTCGGTTTTATCGACTGTACTACTCTTTTGCCTTTCGCAATCGTTCTATCTAAAATTGTATACTTACATGTACATTAAATCAGCAAACCTCTTGATAAGTTTGGTCTTTTACATTATAAATCAATTGAAAGGTTAATCAATTAAAATCATTTATATCGAAAAAAATGCGAAAATAAATAATAACAAAATGTATATATACTGTGGCCACAAATAAATCAAAATTGAATTTTTCCAATATTTGAAATCTCTATTTTTCCCTTTTTTTACTGAAGTTGTCTAAATTCTGCGATTTTTATTTATTTAGTTACAATTAAATTTTTCTACAGATTTTTATTAATCTTCGCAACTCAAATGTGTGACAAAAAAGCTGCAGAGTTGTTCAGAACAAAAAATGAAGACTCTAGGTCCTAGACGGCTAGGAATCCTAGACCGGATGCCATTGAAATATAACAAAACATCCACGGAAGACGTAAGCGGCAATCAAAGCTCAACTAAAAATAGAAGAACTGCCAGACTAAGCTATAAGACTAAGGAAAGCGTATTACGAAACGTAGATCGAAACTATCAATCTGCCCGGAGAAGCTGCAAATGCAAACAAGTTGAACGAACACTACTCAAAAAGTGTTTCAGATGCCTGTAGTTCGGACGTATTGCCAAAAAATATCGGAAGCAGGATGATCGCTCAAAAGTAAGGACTGCAAAGCATATCCACTGTGCAGGTAATAAAAAACGTATAGCCCAAAAGACGCAAATCACATAGCCGGTAGTAGCCGTCACTGTTTCGAATTTCGGAATATCATTTTTACAGTTTATTCTTAATATATTGTACTTTGAAAAAAGTAGTTTTTTTCAAACCAGACTATACTACCTTAAAATGTCAGTGTGTCTTAAGGCCTTAAGTACCTTAAGTCAAGGCCGATTTTATTTACCTTTTTTAACATAACAGGTATTCATTTTACCAACCGATTTATATCATAGAGCTTGTATCCTATTAACTTGTATCCTAATAACCCATCTAAAATTACAATTTTCCAAAATTTTGGCCAGCCCCTATACTGTATTTTAGTTAAAACAAAATGCAATGTAAGGTGGAACAAAAATAGGAAGTAAGGGATGAAGAATAGAAGAAAGTAGATTAAAGAAACATAGAAAGAGGAATGGGAAGGAAGGGAACTAAGAAAAGGGAGGGTAAAAGGAAGAAGAACTGGTAGACGAGCGACAGAGATGAAGAAAGACAGGGAAGGAGGAACTGAAATTGCAGGAGAGGCTGGGAGATAATAAAGGAGGAAGAGAAGAATAATAGAATAAAAAGATAAAGATAAAGAAAGAAATCGAGAAAAAAAAAGAGAAAGAGGGAGAAAACGAATCAGGGAATAAGTGTTGGTTATGATCTATGATGAAAGAGAGAGCGGTAATACTAGAAATGGTGAGAGTAATATATTATTGGGTTGAATCTCATCTCATTGGATCCTGTAATCCCTTGTGGGACATAGGGTCAGTGTGCGATGCCGCACACCGAATTCATTGACCATTACGGGTTCACACGAGTGGTCAGGTCATGTTAATGTGCTGTTTGTGGTGTGCTACTCCTATTGGAGCTACTGTGCTCTAACACTCACAACACATCCCCCTATGGTCAATAACCTTTTTCAGAAATAGGCTATTAATAGCAAGAGGAACCTACTGATTTAAAGTGCTACATTCGAAAAACACTTCGGTCTGCCGGGACGGGATCGAACCGGTGACCTCCCATAAGCCAGGCCAACGCGGTAACCCACTCGGCAATGGCTATGGTTGGGTTGGGTTGAATAGTTGACTTATTTTATTAGTGATAATCTGTCCTTATACCTGGAGAAAAACAAATTACATTTTAAACAAATTAAATTTAGGCAAACGTTTGTCGCTATTATTTTTTGTTTATACATAAATAAAAAAATATTACTGAATACTATCATCATTACATACATTTAGATCAACATCTGTCATGTCGACAGTTTGATTTGATCTCTCTTTCTGTTCTGTGTCATCAAGATGAGGAAACATTTTGTCCTTTTCATTCTGAACGCCTCTCATGAATTCTTCTTCGGCTTGTTTGCAAGCCACTAAAAACGGAAAAAGATTAAAAATCAAGATATATATTAAATTGCAATAATTACACAATCACCTTTATTTGCTTCTAACTTGGCCAATCGAGTCTCCTCGCGATCATCGTGCGCTAACTGGGCTGTTTTAACTTTCAGCTTGATTTCTCTTAGTTTTGCCTCAAGAATCTTTTCCCTTTTGTTCTCACGCTCAAACATGGCTGTCAACAATGGCTTGTCATTCTTTAAACTAGTGGCCATGTTATCGGATATTTCAATTAAAAATGTAGATCCATTTTCACTGCCACCAGTCAAAAACTTGCCGCCCTCATGTGCACGCATACATAGCAAAGGTTCGTCGCAAACCTTGATGCTAAGCACTGGTTCGTTTTGCTGTTGCAAAAGATCCCATGCATCAAGAACACCGTCGGTTCGACTTATATAAAACATTGAACACTTCGTAGGACTCCAAACGCCATCCGTAAGCATTGCTTCCTGATGCTTCGTCCAGATAATCGAACTCTCTCGGCAATCTTCAGACCAAATTCTAGCTGTCCAATCGCCAACTGTCAGAAAATTCTTTAAAAATGAAGGATTCCTTGTTATAGTATACACTGGACCCAGGTGACAGGACATCTGAAAATAGTTTAAATTATAATTTAAAAGAATTATCTCGTATGTAAATTACCCTCATCGAGATCTTTTCTATAGGTGTCTTGCCTTTCCTATTACAAGTAAAAACTTTTCCCATGTCAGTACCGCACATAAATTTAGTCGGCATAGTCGTCTCATACTCTAGCACAGAAATGCCATACGAACGTGATAAAACCTGTTCGTCCGTTTTCTGAGGATCCATATAAAGTCTTTCCATTGGTTCATTTAGTTTTCTAGTATCCCACCTGCCGATTTAATCAAATATATAGTATATATAAATATATATATATATATATAATGAATATATACCATACCATATGGCCTGACCATCAGAGGAGCCCGAGAAGAATTCTGTGCCACTCTTGGAATTAATCCATGATACAGAGTTTACTGATTCCCGATGGCACACTTCTCTTTCAGTTGTGGCTACTGGATCTTTATCAGTTCGCGTATCCCAAGCAGCTATTTGACCAGACTGCATTCCACTTATTAGACTAGTTGGATCTTTTTGGTTGTACTCTACGCAAATAAGCGGACTCGGTGGTTTAAGCGTCAACAATGGAGTGTTTGGATTTTCTTAATGAACGGCAAAAAAACAATGTGATAAGGATAACCTATAAACATAACACATGCAATGTAAATTTTCTCACCTACTTCCCAAATATACGATTCAGTCGAAACATTGCTTTTGTCACCCTGAAATAGGGTGTCGCAGTATGAAATTGCTAACTTAGTACCACCATCTGGTGACCAGGATAGATGAGTAACTGGTCGTTTTCGCTCACATGGATCTCGGTATACGTTCAATGTCTTGGAGCTGCATTGTTCTAGTAATGGTGCCGGTTCTAAATCTTCAAAAAATGTCTCATAAATATTGATAGCATTATTTTGAAAAATGCAGTGCTCCATCTCCTTGGTAAGCTGCATTATATGCGAGAGATAAACTTCATCCTTTTCAATTTTCCTGCGATAGCGTGTTGTCTGCTCGGGATCTTGCATACTGACATCTTTCGGCCAACCACCCTCTGTGTGGTTGATGCCACGCGGTTCAAATGTGGCCCTCTCGGTGTTAACTTCGCTGAATGCCATTTGCTTTCCATATTGAGTGCCATGTGTGACTGGATCCTTGAGAATATAGTCTGAGAATAGTTCGCGATTAGAAGCTTGGGAAAATTGCAGGTCATTTTTATCCGTGAACAGGCACTGTTGACCGAATTTACGACGCTCCTTTTGATATAGATATTCCATAGTTTTTACAGGTTTGTATATACTGAACAACTTACACAATTTAATGATGGAAAAATAATAAGCTCTGTTATTATGGCAACCACCATGTTCAGCACACATACACTTATACATATTTAAATATTTGATTATATGACTGTGTATGTGTACGTATTTTATTATATTATTGACTTATCAAGTAAAACATAAAAGTATATTAAATTATACATATTTATTTAAACCATAAAATGATGCTTTAGCTCGATCATCATTTAGGATGGTACGTAATGCCATTAACAACGAACAGGCATTTGATGAAAATGACTACAAACAATAAAAATAATAATAATACACTCAGAATCGTATATATTCATTTATTGCTGTAAATTCATTAATATTCTAATAATGGTGTAATGGTAAGCGATACTACTTCTGAATGCAGATATATAGAATTATTTTGAAGTCTAAAAATACAAGTTTCGTGGCACGCAGGCCATAATATTGGCTTATCGTGTAACTTCATTTTTTATTGATCCTCGTTAGTAGGTCTGTGACCTTCTTCCGAGAACCAGTTTGTGCTCTCAACGAAGGCTGTGATGTTCTTGAGACTTGATTCCTTGATGACATCGATTGTAGTTTCTGGTGTGCCTAGGTGCACAGTTCTGTTCCTCTGAAGCATGGGACACTGACACGGAAAGTTTTCCAGTGTTTCGTTGTCCATGTTACAAAATCTGCATAATGTCAAATCTATAGCTCGGATTTTGTGGAGGTGGTTTCTAAAACCATGACCTCTGACGTATCAAGTTACTCTCATTTCAGTGTATGAAGTTTATTCATGTGTGTCTGTATGGTAGTTCTCCTGTAAGAACGAAAGATTCCCAAAGCAGGTTCTCCTCCAATTAAAGTAGTTTCGGACCCATTGCGGGCCAGTTCATCGGCAATTTCGTTTTCCAAAAAGCCTGAATGGCCGGGGATCCAGAAGAGCTCTCCTATTTTTTAGGGCTAAAAGAGCAAGTGTGGACCGGCATTCTTTCACCAGACCCGATCTTGTTAAGTGTGATTTATTATTGTCTAGAATGCGTAATGAAGTTAGAGTAGCTTCGTCAATTGCGAACTCGATGGTCGATTGTATGTATGGTATGGTATGTCTAGAAATACTGAGAGGGTTTGTTGTTTGAAGGGAAAGGACTTTTCAATGCGCGTCACTACATTGTAAGTGGCTGTTTCGACTGATTTCCCCTTAAATATGCGTGTTGCATTTTGTTTAAGGGTTGTGTAGCGGAATATCTCTTAGATATCTGTCACACATTCTTTCGAGTGTTTTTAGTGCAAACGATGTAAGACTTATTGTGCGGAAGAAGCATACTGAGTTGAAATTATCTTTTCCTGAATGCCGAATTTTAGGGATGTATCTCCGGTCCTGGGCCTTGTATGGTATAAAAGAGGACAGGACCCACTTTATTCTATCAATATTGATTATGGTGGAGGTCAAACTCCAATTTGCTTAAACCATCGTCGAGCAATACAGCAATACAATACACCTATTGAAAACTCCTTCTAGAGGTTGCTGAAAACGTCTCTACTTTACTAAAAAAGGTTTTACAAGAGTTTCTTTGAGCTGTTCTTAGCTCTTTGTTATAAAGTCTTTTTGCCTGGCGGTTTATGTTCAAAGCGTGTTATTCTGATTGGAACAGCTTATATTGAAGGTTCCGCAAGAACATTTGAAAACTCACTTTCTAATAATTCTAGATCATCGACAGTGAGAGGCATGTTCCTAGGAAGATTATAATTATAAACTGTTTCCTGATAGAGACTCCAGTCACATTTTATCGGGTTTCTATGAACAGGTATGTTTATAATGATTTCTGAGTTTAAATTGAATTCGAAGATTCTGTGATCAGACATCGAAATTCCGCCGAAACACGCCAATCTGTGATACAAGTCGGCTTGTAGATAGTGTGATAGTGTGTCACTGACCTATTTATTTACTTTTGTTACGAAAGTAGTGAATTTAGAACCACTAGGTTGGTTCTTAATAAATATTCTAGAAGTTCCTTACCTTACTAAAATTTGTATTGCTACTGGCCCATCCGATATTGTGAGCATTTGAATCTACTGATACAAGAAGTTGCAAGTTGGACTGCTCACAATATGTAACCAAGGCTGCTAGTTTTTCGGTTGGTGGTGGGAGTCGTATGGATGCTATCACTGTAACTTGTCTTCCTCCGTTGATGAAGTGTGATATTTGTATTGCTGAAGTTTCACAAACAACTAATATTAGATAAAAAGAATGCGTTTAGATTGTTTTTGGCAACCACGGCACTTGCAGAAGAGTCAATTCGATCTGAACACTAGCCATGACAGCTCTGATATTACTCGATATCGGAATTATCCTTCGCCAATAACTCGTCCTCCCTCATTTCTTCCTGCAGTTGCTGTAGGAGGGTTGGGGCGTATTTAGCAAACTTTACTTTGCCCGCGTGGAAGAACAGGAAGACGGATAGTTCTCCAAAGAGTGTATCGTAGGATGCGTAATCTAATGATAGCACATTTCTTTTTAGGAGAAAATTGTTTCCCCACAGTCTGCGTTGATATCGGACACCATACGCCTCTTGATCCAACATCCTCATGTATATGTATGATGTATGATGTCCGTTCTTTTTGGATCAGGAACCGCTCCCTGTTTCTTCGACCTGGGTGTTCTCCCAGCCGTGAAAGCAACCTTAGCAGCTTGCACGTCGACTGTGGCAGTATTAGACGGCTGTAAATTTGCCTGCCTTTTTCTTCTCATCAATTGCCGCTATCTTAGCGGCAATTGCTTTTGGACTCCTTCGATAGAATTTCGGAGGCTTGTTTAGTATAGTTGTTGACGATCCACTTGAAGTGAAATTGTCCACAACTCCTTTTCTTACCACCAGGTTTCTTCTAAGGCTGTGTTGTCGGCAAAAAGAGATAGTTTTAATAAAAGTGTATTTTTAGTATTTGTATTCATAATAAGTCCCACGAGTATATACGAGTATACAGTAAGGTTTATGTAAGACTTGCAGCCATGCATAAACATTCTCTCGCCACTATACGTAAAACACTTTAGAGTAAATCTTTTGAGTTGGTCCGTGATCCAACCCTATGGATGGAAACCCGTTGCTGCCACGATACAGTGTTTCAGGTAATGGACAAGCTTTCACCAGAAAGAATAGAGGAATCTCTGTTGATAAACTGATAACTTCCACACAACAGACCCGTCTTTCACAGTAGAGGGCACCCACTCGAGGATCATGAAATAAACCAATTATCTCTAGAATGTGCCACAACCCTCTGGACTTCTGTATGTAACTGATTTATTCAAAATGGTACACAATGTAAGCGAAATGATTGATGGTATCTGCAAAAACAATATATCTCTCGCTCCTCACAAATATCAAGGTCACATGTGCGATCTGCGCGGTCTGCACACCATAGAGCGCTCAATATTGGGGCTAAAAGCATTCATCAAAAAAAGATGAAAAAGCTGATGAAAACGTGGCTAAACAGCACTAAAACATTGCAGCATCCTTACCTCCAAACTAGGCAGCAATAGGCTAATAACCTGTTCTGCCGAAACTTTATAATAACGAATCACCAAATAGTGCCGTATGAACCGAATACGGATTTCAGGATCTAATATATAAATATAATGCATTTACAACATTAACATGAAATACTCGAATTGTGTTTAGTTTTAAAACCTTTTCATTGGTTATTGTGATTTCTTCTCACCAAATATTTTGGTTTCAATTCACTTGAGAAGAACTGTCCTCTACGCACGGTAGACGCTGTTTGAAGGCTGTCGGCATTAAGAGTAGGTTCTCATGAAACTCGACCAAAAACCTAAAAATATTTTGATGCATTTGTCGATAGTTTATGATGTGTAGAATATGTTCCAAAGCGGTTTGTTGAAGAGATCTGAATAGAAAATAATAACTCAAAAAACCGGTAACCAAATCTTAAAAGACATTTTATGAAAAATCATGCTTATTAAACCACGGATATCTAGATAAAAACTACTCGATGTATTGACTTGGATGTTCTTTTATTTCAAAGTAGATACAATTTATTGGATCCTAAACCTAAAATCAAATGATATTTTTCGTTTTTTTATTTATTTTTAGAGCACTTTAGAGCTTTTTTTAGTAATTTTCGACTATTGGAAACTATTGGAAATGTTTAAAAAAAGTTTGTGATTTTTTTTTGAAGCATAATCAAATTAATTAGTTCATAGAACAATAAAGCCAGACGCGTCGGCACAAAAAAGCGCGCTACCATAATACACAGAGTTCATATCATTCAACGAACTTGGACGAATTCATATTTAAGCCATGATTCACAAATAGCAATTATGTGTAATTACAAAATATATTACGAATTGGATCTTTTAAGTCGAATAGTGTTTGCAGAGGCAGTATTAGATACTTCAGGGGGCAGAAAATAATAGAAAATAACCTATGGAAAGTGTAATGTTCATATTAATTTAGTCCTGTCGTTCTAATAAAATATAACGGTTTACTATAAAATAGCTGGCGTTATTATACTGCAATATTCACGTCATTTCATAAATTTTATTTTTGTCATCTTAAAAAATAGTTATATAGTATCAGAATTGGCAATGGACTCTCTAACATATTTCTATGCAAAAGAACGTCGCAAGTTTGGGCGGCAATGCTTGTTCGCTTCAAAAAACACAATTTTGGCTCATTATCCACCAGAAAAGGAAATGGGAAATAACTTCATTTTAAAGAATCCGGTAAACCGGTCTACTCAGTATTCAAGCAAAATGTCTATGGTAGAGGTAAATACAGTGAATGCAATAAATGTGCATAAGGGAATGAATCATGTTGAGGGCGGTTGGCCAAAAGATGTTAACTACATTGATGAAGAACAAACGTTAAGACACCGAAAGAAGGTCGAACGTGACGATCAATGGGCCATTCAAATGTC